>OY987219.1:6067489-6272581 GCA_963920805.1 Primula vulgaris
TTCTTGAATATGAGCATATCATTTTTGTTGATATTTCAAAACGGTAAAACAACGATGATCTTTAAAATGTTTACCCATATTTTTTAAAAAATCGAGTTCTGCGACTTTATACTAAAAATTTGTAAAAAAAAATATTGTAATTAGCCTAAATAAACAAGTTGATAGTTTAAAAACTAATTTATATTACTAATTAAAAAATTATGCAAAGTTTGTGGTCGACTCTCCCGCTTTTTTGCCTCCTTTCCTCGTTGTTAAATTTGAGTTTTTTTTTCTTCGTTTGCATTTTGAAAGTTGAGAAGATTGGGGTTGGAAATGTTGCGTTGAATATTGAGGCGAGTTGTCGTATGTATATTGGGAGGAATGATATTGGAAAGAACACACGTAATACGTTTCATCATTGGGGTTTATTGGCTAATTGGCTAATTGAAATTATAACCACCATAGTTGGTCATTTGTAGAGAATAAATATGTCTAGTGATACTGGAAATGTAATAGGAATGAGAAAATTATGCGCTTTGAATGAAAATGAGTGTGAGGTTCATACGGAGAGGAATGCGTCAAATTTAATTTTTTAAAAATATTTTGGACTGAAAAAAATATAACTAGCCGTTATTTAGGACCTATTTGTATAATTAAAAAGTCTAGAGACTTTTACTAATATTACCGTTTATTACCGTTACATGGACTAAATCATAAGAATATGAAACTACAGGACCAACATAGTAATTAACGATCCAATTTTTTTTAATACAATACAAAATACATTGACTGATTTGTAATTATAACTGGGACCAGTCCATGTAATTATCAAGGCTGAACCAACACGAGTACAATGTTGGGTGCGAGGAGATAGAAGAGAGAAGAGAGAGGGAAACCACATGAGTTCCGCAACCAACATCATCTGCTCCGCCCGATAAAGACATAAGGACTGATAAAGAAGGTGACATGTCAGTTGCGGCTCCACCCAGCGCAACCACATTCCAGATAAACCTGCTCTTAGCAATTAATTGTTTTGTACGAAATTACGTCCAATTTTAACCGGCTTATAACATATATCAAAATTGTCGAAATAAAAAATTTCAAAACTAAATCATATAATTTAACGTTTGAACTATATGATTAACTTTTGAAAATTTTTATTCCGACAATTTTGATATAAATTATTGGCCAATCAAAATTGCACATAATTTCATAATTGACAATTAATTGATAAGGGAATGAGTAATATTTTTGGATATGATACAATATATTTGTAAATGATTAAAATACTGCTGTCATGGAGTATCATGTGTCCCGCACAACATAACAAAATAATAAATTTTAATACGTGACATGCCTAAAAATAATAATGAAATATATTATTTATGAATACGTGGTTTAAAAAATTATAAATATATTAATTGCAAGAGACATATCTTAGTAATCATTACATTTTTTGAATATTAGTTTATCTTTTAGATAAATTTGTAAAATTTGAATCTTATTAACTTTTTATAGTATAATTTGTGTTTATCGTGTTATTAAATTGTCCATGACATTTTTAAAAGTGTCGAATGCGTGTCTGTGAAACTGCCTACCACTACAAAAAATATGTCCAATTTGCTACATAAATTATGACTGTTTTTCTTTTGTTACGAGTTTAATAGCTATGCTTTTTGTGACGAATTTATGACATGATAGTCAATTTGTGACATATTTGTGACATATTTTCAAATTAGTGATACTTTTGTGACAGATTTTGATTTTCACAAAATCAATATTATTTTGTAATGTACATGTTTAACGTGTCAAAACGTAAAGTGGATTAGAGTTAAAGCGTCAACATGTGAAATGAAGTGTCGGACGGTGTATGTGTGTCTGACATGATACTTTAATGTTTTTTTTAGCGTCTGTGCATCATAACGGATAATTAAATGGGTAAGGAAAACAGAAACGATAAAACGTAATATGTGAAAAACGTGAACACTGATACAGTACATATAAGTCTTAAAAAAAATGTGTACATATCAGTACATGTAAAATATATACTAATACATAAAAGGCTTGTGTTATCTATTAAGGACTAACAACTAACAAGAAACTCAATGTTATACCACTTCCTTGGAAAAAATACTATGGATTAATATAAAAAGAAAAATACAAGGTTACACATTATTTTCTAATAAGGCTTCATTTTATATTTGGCCTTGATTTAAAAATATCAGACTGACTTGTGTTAAATCCTACTTCACAATGACAAATTTATAATTATGCAAATAAAAAGAAAAGAGTTAATAACTTCAGATAGTATTACATAAGATCAATCTTCAGTTAAAATACTTCAAATTCTACATCCCTTTGTATTTCCACTTACCACCAAGAACCTTTTGTTTCACATATTTAGTTTATATGTTTCTTTTTGTGCTTTGCATATGGAATTTGGTATCCCCACTTCATGAGCAAATTCTTTCTCACATATCTATGGAATTTGGTATGAGTATATATAGTATGAAATCATCAAGTTAATTCATCTAGACTAGGGAGCTACCATTTCAAAGACCACTGACAAAATTAAATTAAGGCTCAATTTTCAAATTTTATTATTGTGAAGTTGGTCTTGTATTTTCAGTCGACACAAACACAATATAAGAAACGAGTTCGGATCGACACAATTGTGAAGTTGTTCTTGCAGATAATAATCAAAACAATAGAAGAAAGGAAGAAAAAATGACGATTAGCCTACTTATCGTCATAAAAAGAGACAGACCAAAGCCGACACAAAAACAAAAGCAAAACCAATATTCAGCTTAGTGCTTCGAGAATAGGAAGAAGTACTCGGACGCGTACTTTGCTCATGCCTTGCATTATCCATCATTATCTCAAATCGACAACTACCTTGAGAAGGATCTATAGAGGTGACCACTGATAAATTAGGGAAGGCACATGCCCCAACTCTTTGATCCATAGTTTGGTAATACATATTAAACGCATACGAAGCATTGCTTCTTGCATCTAACCCACCACACGAGGACCCATACCCAAGACTCGTGCAATCTGCACGCGCACACGCGTAATCAATACTCCCTTGCAAATTAGGGTCCAAAAGACTTGCTCCCGGAGCCATCACACACCATTTCCTAGCCATGTATTTAACACCCTTTGCGGGTACTAAACTACTATTCCCACCTAATTTTAAGTCGTATTTCAAACTTCCGTCGTAGTTTAACATTCCCCAATGCCGCTCAAAGTTACCCGGTTGTATACTCTTATCGTCCTCGTCTATGAGAGAAAATACATAGATATCTGAGAGAGTTTTCCTCTTGGGTGTACCTTGACCTTGTGTTATCCGGTCGAATAAACCTTGATTAAATTTACGCGCATTTTCTATGTTAGCATTGATATTCCCATCGCTAGGCCACCCAACTTCCCCTACAATGACTTGCATAGATGAGAATCCGTTCTTCTCGAGGGCCCAAATTAAGGTGTCGAAATTTGCATCGAACACATTGCTATAACTATTCGAGCCATCGATTATAGGAGTGGACGTACCAGAGAAAAATGCATAATCAATTGGAAAATTAGGGTCATCGTATAAACTCAAAAAAGGGTAGGTGTTGATAGTTAAGGGGGCATTATTCTGGCTTAGAAATTTGACAATTGATACCATGAGGTCGAAAATATCGGTCCGAAAATTTCCTCCCGAGGGAAGAGAGGTCTCCGATTGGTACACGTCAGCATTTAGAGGCACGGTTACCTTAACTTTGATGCCTAAACCGGCTTTGATCAAAGCCGCTTGGACATTTTGTAGGGCGGGGAGTGTTGATGTTAAGTACATGTCTTTATAAGTCTTGAGGAAAGGCTCATTCCCAACTGAAACATATCTGAAAAATTAGCATAACATTAGACACCATATAAAAGCAGTTCATTACATTAGACAAGGTTTTAACATAATTTTCCAATCGGATTCAGTATTTTCTATCTCCTATTGAATGAATAACCAGCATACCTTATATCAACCCCATATTTAGATACATAAGAGGATACATTTTTAGCCACCCAAGCCTCAGCAACCTCAACACTGCTCGCAAGTGACGCTAACATATCATTGGGAATACCAACCATAACTTGTATACCCGAATATCCGAGGGCCGTCAACGCCCCAGGATCAGCTTCAAATAGCTTCACTTTGTCGAAACCGTTATTTCTAAGCAAATTTACCACTATTTTAGGTGGGAGAGGATGTGTAGATCGTAAACCCCAGTTACATCCGAACCCCGCTTCTATTGGAAAATAAATACTTAGAGATATGATTAGTAACAAAAAGAGCCTAATGATTAACAAGTCCATCTCCTTGGTTAATTTAATTTAATCCCTTTTTAGAAGCCAATTTATGCTAAGAAGTTGATGCATAAAGTGATTTGAAAAATGTACTTTTATGAGAACAAAGGGAAAGAATCGGATTGGGGATTCAACAAGGAATTTGATTCCAAGTTGTAAACTACAACATGATCTTTCATGGCAAACAATAGTATATTTATAAGACTATATGAGAATCAAGATAAGTATAACGTAAACATGTGAACAACTGCAAGGTTGCACTACATATGTGATCTCATACTTTCCTAGACAAATATGATGCTATCTTAACTCTTTTTAAAGGAATATTATGTTAAATTTGACATGTTATGAGGAATTTAAATACAAGAATTAAATGATACGGTTATTCAACTCTTCCCCTTCTGCTCTTTCATTTTCTGCAACATAAATGGACTAATCGTAAGAACAATTAAATAAAACTATGGAGCTTGCGTGATTCAACATTTGTAATATGCAAAAATGTAAATTTTGGGTTAAGTTAGTCGACTCCTCCCAAGTTCAAATTTAACTTGAGCACTGCCAATTAATCATACAAAATTACAAATAATTAATCAAAATTCATATTTATTTAATCATTTCCAGATAAAAACAATTCAAGTATACTCCCTCCCTCGTTTCTGAATAAGCCTTCACAATAGAAAACCGCACCATTGGCATGCAAATTTTTTATGCCTAAATTTTCAAATAACCCGTTACAAAAGTTTAGCCACATAATTTTGCAGACGAAACTAGCTCCTGAAATTGGTTAAATGAGCAGAGTTAATAAATTTTTGCAACCCAGCAAAATGGTAAGTTTTATCGTAGCACTTATTTAGATAAGATTTACCAATTTTACTAAATAAACCTTAAAAATAAGGATTCAAACTCTCTAAAGTTTATAATCCACTCACATCTTCTATAGTTCAATCTAAATGATGAAATAAACTCAATCCAATGGTTTAGATTTAAGCATGAATTTTATAGTTTTTTTTAATATAATTTTAATATGTAAGGGGACGAGACGTTTTTTCACAACCATTATATTAAATTATTTTGTTATATGTAAGTTTAGATATGGTACATTCTCACTATTTATTCCTTTTATTTTATTTTTGACTTATTTAAACTAAAAATCAGGATTTCGTAAACCCGATGCACAAAAACCAACTTTATTACTCGATAAACACCAACACAAACAAATGTCATAAAAAAATATGACTCAATTGATTATAATATTTTTTTTCATCAAAACGTGATATACTCTGGTCCGACATCAATTGGAACAAGACCATAGACTCTAATTAACGGTTAATTGATATGTAGCTATTTTTAATTATGAAAGACACTACTTATCAAATGGAACAAAACAAATACTCATAATTAGGGGATGGGCAAAAAATCCGCAAACCCGTCCCGTAACCAAACTCGCATGGGTTGGGGGTGGGTTGAGTGTCAAAAAAAAATCAATCCGTCCCGCCCCAATCTGTTATATGTTTTGCGGGTTGGGTTAGGGTTGAGGTTCACAAACCCAGGTTAATCCGCGGCAATCCGTTTCAACCTGCAATATATATATATATATATATATAATTATAAATATATATATATATATAATTATAATTATAAATATATATACTTATATATACATTGTGTGTATTTTAGTATACCATATTTCATTCTTGTTATATTTTAGTTTTATTACTTGTTCGCGAACGTTCTAAACGTATTTTCATTGGTTTTGATTTATATTTCTCTTTGAAATATTTGATTTATTTTAAAATTTAGCTTGATTATGTAAGCTATGAAAAATAAATGGCAAAAATAAAAATTTAAGAATCAATATAAACTCAACCCGCCTCAACCCGCAATTTATTTTGCGGGTTTAATTGTAACGAGTTGAGTTGAGTTGAGTTGGGTTGAGATTTAAATTTTATCAATCCGTCTCAATCCGTCCCGCCATTTATTTTACGGGTTGAGTTAGGATTGAGGTCAATACGCCTCAATCCGCCCCGTGACCACCCCTACTCCAAATTAACAGTAGTGTTAATTTTTTTTTAAAAGGCAATAGTAGTGTTAAATTATGTAATAAAGAAATGAAACATAATGAAATTGTATTTGTAGTACTAATAAAAAGTAATAAAAATCGAAACAGAGGTCACATCGAAGTCGGGAAAAAATTACGTTTAGTGTATCGTACTATTTGTGTTTAACGATTTAGGTACTAATTTACGAAATTTATCATAATTGACTAATTATTGTTAAACAAAATGATGAAATGACAGTCACATTATTATGTCAATTTCCTTAAAAAAATAGATCTACAAATGAGATATAACGACTACAATTTGATCAACATAGTCTGTTAGATGAAATTTCGTAATTCCATACCTAAATTATTAAAATCTATAACAGTGATATTTTTTCCACATGGAAGCCCAAATCGTAATGCGTCCAAATCGCAACGCGTTACATTCCATAAATAAATAAAAAAGGCGTGGAATACTATATATTATCCCACACCACACCTCACTCATTATTTCCTCCTCAATTTAATTCAATACTTGATCTCGCCTCGACCCTTTGTCCAGTTGTTCCCCCTTTCTCAAATCAATACGTATAATCTCTACATCTCTCTCTCTCTCTGTATATATATATCTCTCTCTCTATATATATTTGTATAGAGATATACGTAGTTACAACTATACTCTCTCTCTCTCTCTATATATATATATATATACATTTCCTTACGCTCACGTGACACGTCGACTCCTTACGCGCCGATCCATCTCTCACTAGGTTTTTCTCTCTCTCTCTCTATAGATATATATCTATATCTATATATATTGCAGTGATCTGTATCTTGTTGACTGGTAGTCTGATAGTATAGATTCGGTTACTTATTTCGTTGATTATCCATTTTTTTCAATATTCCAATGTTACTGCCATTTTTATTTTATTTTATTTTGTATTTTTGGTTTATTGACTTATGGTATAAATTCAGTTTCTGTTTATTACTTTTTCGATTTTCTGAATATGTGTAAATTCTGATGTTATTGCTAGTCATTGTACATTTTAGAGATGAAAAAGTAGCTTAATTGTTCAATTTCTTCTAATTAAATTTAGGTAGGATTTAGTAGGAGTACAGGTGGTTAAAATCCCGGTTTATTGATAAATTTGCTTCTTTTTTTTGTTATATTTTGCGCTCAAATGTGCTCATTATGTCTTTCGAGATGAACACGTAGCTAAATTGTTTGATTTTTTTAGCTGGTATTTAATATTTATAGTAGAGATTTTCAGTTTCTAATTTGGTTGTTCATCTGTATTTGTGCAATTACCGGTCTTATTATTATTTTTTCTGTCTATAATTGTGTTTGTATATGATTTTCTATATTTTTAAGCGATCTATATCTTGTTGACTGATATAGTATTGATTCAGTTTCTCGTCTCGCTGATTATCTTTATTTTGTGCAAAATTCCGGTTTTCAATACCTTTTTTTTGTCTTTTTGTGGTGATTGTTTTTATACTATTTGGTTCTGATCTGTTTTGATTTTCTGTATATTCCGAGTTATTGCAGGTCATTATGCATTTAGAGATGAATAAGTTGCTTAATTGTTCATTTTTGTAAACTGAATTTAAGTAGGAGTAGAAGCGGGTTAAATTCCCGGTTTATTAATAAATTTGCATCCTTTTTTTTCCGTATATATTGCAGTTAACCTGTGCTCATCATGTCTTTTAGCAAGACTGTTCCTTTTTTTCAGCTGGTTTTAATATGTTGTACAAGAGATTCATTCTCTAATTGGGAAAAAGAATGTTTAGTATTTGTACTATTGACTTTTACCATTTTGGTAGACAACCATTAATGTTTCCTAATTTACGTCCCCCACCCACCAATATTCATACAATTAGGGGAGTGGTGTTAAACAGAATGACGGAGTTGCAGTCACGGACATGCTCTCAGGTATCGCATAGTGAGTGCAATTCTGATAACATAAGTCATAAATAGATCCCCAAAATGTGAGATATAATGACTGCAATTTCGTCGTTTTATTGCTGTCAGACCCCTAATTGGACGAAAACTGATAGGTTGGGACCAAATTGGTAAAACTTAAGGTTGAGTACTAAAATGGTAAAAGTGAATAGTACAGGGTCTAAAAAGCTTTTTCCCGTTTCTAAATTGGTTGATCATATCCATATGTAACCGTGCAATTTCCGGTGTTATTGCCGTTTTTTCATCTTTGATTGTAATATTCTGTAGCCGAGGGTGCTCAATCATTTTCCCTTTCAGGATAAATAAGCAGCTACTTTTTTTGTCGACTATCAGTTGAAATTTAGTTTTGATTTCGTTGATCATCTGTATCGGTGCAAAGTTCCGGTGTAATTGCTATTTATTGTCTTTAGTGGTGATATTTAATAGTCGAAGCTGCTCATTATGCCCTTTGACAAAAAGAAGTGGTTAATTTCTTCAAATTTTGGCTGGTTTTGACAAAAAGAAGTGATTTTGTGTTTTGTATGTATTCGACGTTGTTGTCTGATTGTAAAAATTAGTTTTAGATTTCGTTGATTATCCTTGTTTGTGCAAAACCCGGTGTTATTGCTATTTATTGTCTTTAGTGATGATATTTAGTAGTTGAAGCTGCTCATTATGCACTTTGACGAAAAGAAGTGGTTAAGTTCTTCAATTTTTGGCTGGTTTTGACAAAAAGAAGTTATTTTGTGTTTTGTATGTATTCGACGTTGTTGTCTGATTGTAAAAATTAGTTTCTGATTTCGTTGATTATCTGTGTTTGTGCAAAACCCGGTGTTATTGCTATTTTTTTTGTCTTTAATGTTGATGTTTTGTAGGCGAAGTTGTGCTCATTATGCCTTTCGAGACAAATAAATAGCTTATTTGTTCGGTGTTTAACTGGTTTTGTGTAGAGTAAGGAAGGTTCAATTGTTGTATTGCTGAACTAATAATTTTGTGCTTGTTTTGTGTTCTACTTTGTCGACTGATAGTAGAATTTCAGTTTCTGATTTAATGGATCATCTTTAGCTGTGTAAATTCCTTTTTATTTCCGTTTTGGCCTTTAGCATCATGATAGTTTGTAGAAGTAGCTGCTCATCATGCATTTAGAGACGATTAGGTAGCTCTATTTCTATTTTGGACTGGTTTTGTCATTTTTGTAGAGTGAGTAGAATTTGATTGCTGGGATAATGGTTCTTTGTACTCAATTCCAAATTTAGGAAATAAAATCCTTCTTGTTTTTTGGTGTTAATTAACTTAAGAGTGATATCTGCTAAGCTATTGAACATAACTTCTCTATTGGCTAGAACTCACTCTCAACTAAGACGTTGCGGGTTCGAATCTAAAGGAGTGAAACCCTTAAAGCCCCATCTTTTTATCAAAAAGAAAATACTGAACCATAAACAAAACACATAGCTATGAGATCTTAATCTAGATAATGTTTGTTAGGAATTATACACATTTAAGAGACAGCTACTCTTAAATTACAGCTAATGTTTATAAAAAATTTACTTCTTTAGAAAATGTATCCTGAAGAAGAATTGATGGGAAATCTACACAGGTATACAGAAATTGATTTGTATCTCCTGCCCCATTCTTACTCAAGCTAAGCCTCACAAGTCACAACCACTTTTTAAAACAGAATAAACAGTTTTAATCTACAGTATCCATCAGGGTGGAAATTAAGTGTATATAACTCAACAACTATTTTCATTAGCCTAAGAGTTATCTATTGTTCTATGGACCACACTAGCGGGGGTAGTTAAAATGGAAGTATAACTCATACAGTTGACCAGAATAGCAACGAATGGCAATTGATATAAACAATGATGCCAACTTTTTAGAAACAATAAATAGGTTAGTTACTGGATTTTGATTTATTTTCAAACTAGGAGATAGTGAGAGGAAGAAGGGTAAGGGAGGTGTCAATGCCATTGGCAAAGTTTGTTGAAAGTTAAGAACTTGAGACAATTCGGCTCGTTACTTTTCTCTTGGATTTTACAAACAAAAATTGTTGAATTTAAAGTGGGTAAGAAATTGTATGGTTTTTCTTTACTCAGTTGCAGTTCTTCCTCGTTTGATAAGTTCATCTATTTCAGAAAGATGGCATACGTGAATAAATGTCAACTGATCAGAAGTTTCTAGATATATTACATAATTGAATCTAGAGAAGTGTGAATCATTGTTTGATGTAGCGGTGACTGAAATTATCGTGAAAATTATGTTTTTTATATACCTATAATAACTATTAAAAAAAAAGTATGTTTCAAGATTCAACACAATTGAGCTTCAGCCTTCAGAACCACTTCATTACATCAGGTCTAGTTTGCTTTACTAATTCTGATTCCAGTAACTGCTATTTGTTTACAAATTTAAATGGTTCTATCTTTTTTATAAAACAGCGACTGTTCATGTAGTTAAATAAATTATAGAGGCAATATACATTACGTTACATTGCATTACGTTTTCTTATTTTAATCTTCAGTATTTAGATATATATCTTACAGGTGATGGCTGGGGATTCCAAGAAGGCTAATGACACTGGAAAAAACTTGGAAGCAGATACCGATAAGAAAAACAGTGAGACGGTTGTAAAGAAGAAGCAGAGAGGAATCTTTTCACGAATTTGGAATAGACTCTTCGGATATCGTGAAGATGATTTTGAGAAGAGGCTGCAACACATTTCAAAGGAAGAAGTTTCTCTTGTTGCTAGAATGAAGAAGAGATCTCAGAGCTTGAGGAAGTTAATTCGGAATCTGATAATATTCTCTGTGATTTTTGAGGTAAATATCTCTTAAAGTGTATACGATTTTAGATCGAAGAATTAACGGATTGGAAAAAAGAGGAGTTTTTCTAGAACTAGTGTTATTGAACACAGTAGGCATTCTGCACCTAGGATTGGTTTAATTATGTCAAATGCGAACATAATTATGATACTGATAGCATGCTTACGCACAGATTTCAACTCTAGTGTCATTGAAATTGTTCCTGTCTTTAGCTTGGGCTTTTTGGCCATTAGAGGGAGATATATGACATCATTTGCTGCTTATTCTTTGTGTTAACTAAATTCTAGAACAACTGTCATCATCTAAAAAGCTGTTTCTGAGCAAAACTGCTACTCCTATCTTTAGTCTTAGCCTATTAGGTTGTACATGTGGGTTGCTGAATCACATAATTTTTTCTTTCCGATAAATAAAATTAGAGTATGATATACAGTTGTAGTTTACGGACTTACTATGATACATTAAGTAATAATTAGACTGAAGTGAAATATTGTATATAAATTAGAAGGGAGATAAAGAGTGTGCTAAAATGGTTGAAGTGCTAAATTAAGCTCTCCTTGATAAAGAGGGGGAGGTGGAAGCATAAAGGAAAATGTCGTTTTAAGTTTTTCACTGTTGTTCTCTAATGCTTGTTTTCGTCTTTCCCTTTAATTTGTTGTTTCTGTAATAAGGGCTTTGGCCAGACTATTCTATTATATAAAATCAACTGTGGGCTTTCAACCCACTTTAATTAAAAACAAAATAAAATACTGTATATAATTTGAATTGTCTTGTTATCTAGAATGGTTTTGGCCATTAGGAGACGTACTTAACATCATTAGGTGCTCAATTTTGTTCAAATGAGCCATTACCAATGTAATTGTTCTAAATTTTAGAACAACTGCAGTCAACTTGAAGTTGCTTCTAAGAGAAAATGTTTCTATAATCTTTAGTCTTTGGTTGTATACATCAGTTGATATCTCTCTTGCACTGATTCCACACTTTACATGGAGTTAATGGACTGACGCAAAATAGTATGTATGGTATGATATGACCTTTCTTCTATCTCGCTCTCATGATCACTTCTCTTGTCTCTCTTTTTAATCAGAGTTCTCTTTATAATCTTGATGTGTTGTCTTTATGTAAGTTTACATGTTCCTCTTCATAAACTATCTGTTAGTTCCTAAAGGATGAAAATTCTGTATATATGCTAGAACTATGTTATTCCTGCCTCTATGCTCATGACCATTTAGTATAATTACCACAAGCATGCTTAAAGATTACACGTTATACTGCATTCATGCTGCAGCTTCTTTGAAATTTTCGTTTATCTTTTCCCTCTGTACTGTATATTGATTGGTCATGCTGCAGCTTATCAATAAACTTAAAACTGTTACTCTCATAAAATGAACTTATGTTTCATTTCAGATCATTGCAGTGGTTTATGCTATCATGACTACTAGGTCAATAGACTTAGATTGGAAAACAAGGGCTTCACACGTGTTGCCGATGTTTCTTTTGCCAGCATTGTCTTCTCTTGCTTATTCAGGGCTTTTGAGTTTCTCGAGAATCTGTAAGTAGTTGAATTCTCTTTTAAATCAATCATTAATTTATGTTAGCATATTGGTTTCCTTCCTTTTCTCTTTTCAATTTTGTTTGCGATCAATATTGTTTTTTGAAGGCACCAAGTAAAAAAATATTAAGATTTATGCTTTAGACATCCAGATGATTTATGTGCACCTTTTTTAGTAGTTGGCAAAAGTTGTAAACAATGGTGGCAATTCCGACAAAATCTCTTCGTTTGTTGGGGGGAGAATATGCATGGAAAACTGGCATATAATGCCTTATATTTCTTGCAAAAATCTTAATCGTATAATTATCATTTATCAATTGTAGTAGATCTGCGTCCTGCATGTGCTACGAAGTTGTCCTCCCATGATGTGTTCCTTTAGTTATCAGTAATACATTCCTCAGGAGAAGAATAATCATACTCCACATTGGAAAATAGTTTACTTTGTTAGGAATTTTTTTTCCCATAAAGGTTACCTGGTTAGGTGAGAACAGGAGATACATATCTAACTCTAAGCCCAATATAAGAGCCAACCTCGTTATCTTCTTCTTCTTTTTCTATGTCCAGGGGTGGTCCTTTATTCATGGCAACTCTCAAGGCTCCTCACTTGTCATATTCTATAAATTTCATTCTGCGGGCTACAAGAATAACGGTTCCACAGCTTAATAATTATCTGAAAAGAAACACATTTTGAGGAGGGGTGAAATACATGCATACACTTGCACAAACATTTCAATGTGCTGGGCAATATGTTACTTAACACAAAATTTATAATGCATGTATGCATGCAAGCCGGGCATAGAAGTAAGAGGAGAAGTGTCAACCTGATTGATGAGTTGCATTTGTGTTTCTAAGAAATGGAATTACATTAGAAAGCGTGGAATAATTAAAGACATAAATAAAATTTCTTTAAATTCGAACTATTAATTCTTGTAGGTTTCTTTAGCGATGTTTTCAAATAGAGTGAGAAGCCAGTCAGGAGGGAATGGAGATACCAGGTTATCTGGCGGCAAAAACTTGTTAATGAAATTTTCTACACTGATGTTTCCTATTTGATTCTTGCTAACTAGTAGATAAGTTTTTTAATTTTACTGTAATTAAATTTAAACTTAAAATTTGAGGTTTAGTGTGAAAAGGATGGAGATGATGAGAGAATAGTTGGCCATTCATTGCCTTTTAGCTGGAGTTGTTGCTCTTTTTCCTACTCGTTTCTAATCTTAATCTCAGAAACAAACAAGCGAAAACGAGTTAAACTTGATAAATGATTACTCTATTTATTTAAATAGGAACATTGAAATGCAATGCTGTAAAATTCCAAATGCTTGACGATCTTTTTAGTTTTATATTTCATTGTGGAAAACAAATCGTATAACTAGTAAGAATGCATGAAACGGATGTGAAAGTTGTGACCAGAGTTCATAATGAGAAAGGAAATTTAAAACAGAAATGTGAGATTTTGGGGTCGAGGGTGAAAAATGCAGTTTGATGGATTTTTGGTGGAAATTGCATATGATGGAATAGACCGAGTATTGCGACTAAGCATTATTCATTTCAAGTATCTTTTGCCATTTACCAATCCAATATCCAAAATAAAGTACCAAAAGAGGGTAGTCCTCTATTTAAGAGCCACAAACAGCTGGCTAGCTGGTTGAAACTAAAAAATCTCGGAAATAGAAATACTAAGTTATGTTAACTTTTTCAGTCATTAAACAGTCAACAGTTATATGTGATTTAAGTTTAGTATTACAAACGTAAAAAATCAGTTGCCGATGATCTTGCTAGCTTTGTCAAACCAAGTCCTTTACCCTTTCAGTAACTACTTGTGTTCCTTAGCGTTCGATCGAAATCTCGGGTTTTCTCGTTATTGTGGTTTTCACTTTAGTTACAATTTAATTGGAACTTGGAAGACCCCTTTATGTAGACTGACTATAATAGAGTTCACCCTTTTTCATGCATACAAAGTCTGCTGATTTAAAGTCTGTTTTGGTATGTAACAAGATGTTAACCGGTACTTTTCTGTGATGCAATATTTGGTCCAGTTTTTGATTTTCTTGCTTTAGCAGTTTTTAGTTTATCATACATTTGATTCTCAGGTCTATTTTGTCATGTTTTATTGTTGGATATTACAGTTGATCGAAAAGACCAAAAAACTTTGGAAAGGCTTAGAGCTGAAAGGCAGGCAAAGATCGATGAGCTTAAAGAGAAGACGAATTATTACATCACTCAACAGCTTATTCAGGTACTTTTATCTCAGGGACATGGTTTTCTTTGTGGTGGTGACTCTTCTTATTAGTATTGAATAAAAGTCAGAAATCCACGGGCTAGCTTAACGCAGACAAGAGAAGTCCACTTTGCTCAATATCAGTAATAATTGACATAAATTACAAAATTCTAGAGTGATATAGATACTATGAGAGATTGAATTTATTCATTAGAATTCATTTGTTTAGGCGTCTGTTTTGCACTGGGTATAGACCGATTCTAGGCTGTACTGCATCATTGTTTAGTTGAATTAATTGCATTTTTGTACATTAACGTATGCCTTGATTTCAATTTTGTACAAAAACTAGCAATAAGTACAGTAACGCTGCATTTCCCAGATATATAGAACATTTGGTGTATTAAATAGAGAAAAAAAACCAACTCATGGGGTACTAATTAATCAGGAAAACCAAATATTTTCCGTAGTTTCTCACTTTTTTCCGCTTCTGTACATGATTCTATCAATTTTCTTTTTATTAAGTCCCCTTACTATGTTTTTCTTCCCTGTTTAGTTGCACAAAATCAAAAGTCGAATAGTCTAGTTTGGAATTTTGGGTACTTATTGATAATTTTGTAGATATGTGTACAATATTGAAAATTGGATGATACATTAGTATATATATTGTATTTGACCCTTATTTTGACCTCCATACGTGTTATTTAAACTCTGCCTTCAACTTTTTAACCTCTTTATTATTAAATACGTGTTGTACACATGTACTTATGGAAAATTTCTGATTCCAGAAATATGACACGGACCCAGCTGCCAAGGCAGCTGCTGCCACTATCCTCGCGTCCAAGTTAGGTGCAGATTCGGGATTAAAACTACATGTTGGAGATGAGTCTAACATTCATGAAATCGCACCTACACAATCAGATGGCCTTCGTAATAGGAAACAGTCGCACACAAAACCTGCTAGTACTGGCACCATGGAACAAACCAATGAACAATTTGTTGAAAATTCTGAAATTTCTGATCCCAATATTTATACAAATAATAATAATCAGCTGGTGGTTGGACACTATCAGCCCGGACTGAATACAAACGATGGAGGATGGATTGCTCGGTTTGCGGCATTGCTCGTGGGTGAGGATCCGACACAGTCTTATGCTCTAATATGTGGGAATTGCCACATGCACAATGGTGAGTTGATTTCTTCCCATTTTTACTCTTATGGGGAACTTACAATATATGGTTTTTCTCTTTGGGGATTTCTGTGTTTTTCCTTTTGTGGTATTAGGCTATGCTTCGTATGCCGTGGTTTCTTTTTCGGGATTTCTGTACTTTTTTCATGGACAAGCAGAAACTCTTATTTTCTAGATTTTTTTTTCTTTCAGTTTAATGTCCACTCCACACCGGTGCAGCCCGCATCTCCTATTTTATGGCTGTCTTCAGGATAATAAAATAGTACAATTAACTTAAAACACCCAAAGAAAAAAAGTGGATGCTATGGAACCTATCTGTGAAGATCTACTAAATTTAACTTTTAATTAGGATTATAGACTTAAACCTGTAGACTTGTAACACTAAATGAGAAAAATGGAGTGGGTTCTATGAAAACCATCTGTGAAGAGCCACTAATCTAATGTCTACTTTTGTTTGGCTTGTTTGTAGCGAAATGCTTTGAAATAGTGAGAAAATTCGGTCTTGTTTTTCTGTTGCAGGGCTAGCAAGAAAGGAAGATTTTCCCTTTATAACTTACTACTGTCCACACTGCAACGCCTTGAACAAATCACAACTGTTAGATGGTAGTTCAGATTCTAATATCGGCAATGTTAGCTCCTCAATAAACCCGAAACTAAGTAACCCCGTCGGACCTGATAGTGGAGCAAGTAACGAAAAGGTATCTCCAAGTAGTAGTCCTATAACAGCTCTTGCAGAAACCGAGGAAAACAAAGGCGTTTCGTTGGAGGATTCAAAAATGCTTGGTTAAAAATGGATTATGGTGAAATTATTATTCAACAGCGATTTTGGTTATCTGAGTGTTGTGCTCAGTTATGGTTAAACTAGCGGAACCATAACAGGCTTGCTTATAATTTGTGTGGGTAAACTTTCAGAAGGGGACCTTGTATTGAGGATTCGGATATTAAACATTCAGAAGAGAAACTTGTGGGGGGGTTTTGGTGCTTTATAAATAGGTTAAATGAAATTGTTTCTACTCGGTTTGTATCAGGTTGTCCTTGTTAACCTATTTCATTTTCACATACATACACACAGGTCCTAAGGAATTGTACATTTTTTGAGTGTTTAAACTTTCGAAAGAGGAACTTCTTTGGGAGATGTATAATAGGTCAAATGGTATTTGTTTCAGCTCATTCGGTATCAGGTTGCAGTTGTTAAATTGTTACCATTTACACTCCCACACATAGGTCCTCAATCTTCATGCACCGTACATTTGAAGTACAATGTTTACGAAATCACAGGTTTTATGGATTCTTTAACCTGTGTATTTTCCTACCTTATTGTAAGTTGTGATATTTGTAAAATCACAGATTTTATAAATTCCTTGACATGTGGATTTCTACCTCATATTGCAAGTTATGATGTCTTCATTAGCTTTCAAAGAACTACTCATAAAGAAAGTTTTGAGTATAATTTGCCACAACTAGTCCTACTTTTTCCTTGAGAGTTGAAGGCTTGAAGCTTAAGTTATGATGGTTTGAGCATCATATACATTTCGGTTGCGATACATAACTCTTACACATATTTCAATCCTAGCCCCATCGTATTGCAGACCCTTCGAACTCCTAGTCCGATTGTACCTTCAAATAAGACAAGCAAATTTTCAAAAAAAAAAAAGATTACATTTCTGAAGCTACTTTCAACACACTATGTTGACCCTCTCGAGAAAACATTTTATGACAGAGAACACCTTAAAGTCATCTAAAAGCGCTACAAACATGCACAATCACTCTTTGGCAGACTTTTCTGGATCATACACAATTATATTATCAAGTACATTTTAAAACTAGATATGTTCTCAGTGGTTAGACTAAATTAACAAGTTTCTCAGGTAATCATTTAACTCGTTGCAAGGATTCTGCTAATCTTAACACATTACTCAAATCTTACAGTAAGGAACTCAAATTTAGCATTGTCTTGGGTAAAAATAAAAAATTGATTATTTTGTTAGTCAGGACAAAACTAGGACCAGCCGGCAAGGAGAATCAAACAAAAGTGTGTCCATGACCCATCATGTCTTGTCTGTCCCCTTTTTATTTTGCTAAAGTTTTCATATCTTGTAGTTTGAGGCTCTAAAAAGACGTATGCTAAAGCGAAGGTTTGCTTTTTGGTTAAGCTAAGCCACCGCTGATTATCATAGAACCTAGAAACTAAGATATTGGTTCACAAAACTAAGACCAAAGTAACAAGGTTCTAAATTTTAAAGAAAGATCAAGTCCATGGCGTGACAGAATATTAGTGACTTTTATTGCAATTATATCTTAATTTCAAAACATTATTCCATCTTACCTGCATCAAGAAAGTCAACAAAAAAACCAGTTTCAAGCAACTTAGAGAAATAAAGATTACATCTCAATTATTTAATCTCCGCTCAAAACTAAAGCGAAATAATAAAGTAAATCGACGTTGTCTACTTGGCTCAAATATTACGTCTGTTCATCGACCCCATGATTACAATAAAGTTGATCCTTCTCCAGATGAACTGTTGGGCACTTTGCGGGAGCGGCAAGTATTTCTGAGATGAACTTTATCAAAGAACATAGCCCGCCTAGAAAATTATGATCAATGATACCTTTTCCGTCCACCACATGAGCAAAATCAACCAACTTAATCTCTGCACTCCTTCCCTCTATAACCAACTCCTTTTCACAAATCAAGAGAATGGAACAAGAATGAAAGTGGAAAATCGTTTGATCCTCAAACCATGCTTTCAGCTCCAAAAGTTGTGCCAAAATCCCACTCGAGCCACCATAGACCTTTTCAGCAAAAGCACAATCTAGATCTAAATCTGAAGCTATGTTTGAAGATACAAATTTCCGCAAACTCAACCTAACATCGTCCACGGAAAAATTACGGAAAAAATTCTTCTCGGGTTTCCATAATCCAGATTCTTGGTCCCCATATATTTGAAAACCCGATACTCTAAAACCCAACGCGAGACTCGTACTTTCCCTATCTTTTTTTGCACTTTTTGCTATATAATCCTCTGAAGACTCTATAGGCCATGTTCTCGACCCAATTTTGACATCCATGATTGATGGGTTAATTCGACCCGAAACTATATCTTGCATAATGAGATGAAGGAGAAGGCCAGATCCGTCAGAAGCTTCTACAAGCTTAGTGCCATAGAAAGTGGGAAAATGTTTCCGAATATGGTCGGAGATCTTTGTGTTGGAAAAAAATGATGTATAAAATGCCACCTCATTGGTCCCGCGTTCATCACCTTGGAGAGGCTTGTAAAAACGGCCTAAATCGTCTATTAGGGGACCAAGTTTCCCACCTATGGCTCGGTGGCCAGCAACTTGATGAGATGGGATCTTAAGCATGACGGACCTCGTGTGTTTTAATCTACCAAGTCATATGTATAATCAAGTTAGCATAGCAGAGTTTGTAGCAGGACAAGAGAGCAATCATCTTTGAGATAAATACAGAAGTTATTTCAGAAAATGCAACGAGAGAAGGTGCAATATTCTCTAAAGGTTCCCTCTTTGCAAGGAATTCTCACTAGGAAATGCAACGGAAAACATGCCGTGAACAGCATTTTCTATTCTCTGAAATCCTTGCACCAAAAATGACCTTTTAAAAAAAATGTCATTACTATGACTAATAACGAGGGAAGCAAAAAAAAAAAGGATATCTCACTTGCTCAAACCACCCCGTCTTAAACAAGACAAGGGTCATTTCAATCATCACACCGGAAGCACAAACAACCTCAAAGTACTGCTAATGACTATAATGTAAAGCAAATTTAAACTTCTTGTCCATAAACCATATTATATAAGCAGAAGTAAAGATGTACTATCAACACTAAATCAACCACACACGCCCTGAGATAGAGGAGTAGATGGAGGGTTTGATTAATTAACTCAACATAGTTATCAGTCCCAAGAAAAGAGGCCCAAACTTGAGCTGCATTTTATAACAATGATTTCTCAGAAAGTTACACCTGCGTATCAATTAAAACATGCATATGACTTGCTTAATTGTTAAAGGACCGCAATGCCGAGTGCCATTAGTAGAATGAAAAGGAGCCACAAAGGAGGAAACAGAACCGAAAACATTTGGGAAGCAGGAAACAATAATAAGAAAGTCAGGTGTAAAGCTTACTTTCACTTGGCACGACACGAGGAATGGATTTTAATTAAATACAAAAAAAAAATTGCTATGACAGTTAATAAACTCAATTGCCAATGAGATTTTTATGTCTTTACAGCATTTGGGAAATACTACGAATTATGAAACATCAATATTATCGGTGATTAAATTAGAAACTTTAGAGCATTTTTGGTTTGCTAGAGCAGAAACATTCAATTGATAAAGAATAATTAGGAAAAAAAAATACAAACTAAAACTTTTCAGAACCGAACGGATCGAGTTCAATACAAACCTGAACTAGCCTCCAACAAATCCGAAAAGCTTGAATCTAAACTAATCTTAAATAAATCCGATAAAACCAAATCCGATCAAAAGAGTCGATACGAAATCTGATCTGGTTCAGGTCTTGCCAAAGTTTATCTCTTTTTACTTTTTGTATCTACGAAATAAAATTATAGAAAGAAATATAAAGAATAGTAGCACTTTAATATATATCTACTTCAAATCCACATTTTAATTTATTTTCAGAGTTTGTTATAAAAGCTATGGTATTAACCAACATACAGATAACTTATGAAAGTAACATAAAAATTGTGTGGTCATGTAAAGCTACAATTTTTATGCAACTTTCAATAACATAAAGTTAAAACATCTGGTTATATGGGTATGTGTACATGCATTAAAGAAAGTTAAATTTCAATTATCTGCTTTCTTTTATTCAGCTCATTCTTATACTCCTTCCGTCCCAAAATAAGTGTCCTGCTTCGAAAATCGTACTGCTTCGAAAACCATATTATTTAAGGATTTGAAACAATTTCGGTAAAAAAACTCACAAAAAAACATTAAAAAATCAAAATTTTCAAACAAAAACTATTTTTTAATTAAAATGTGAAGTTTTGGGTATAATTTTGTTATGTTTACAATAACAAAAAGTTATTTCTTAAAAAAGAAAAAAGAAAAAATTTACTAAAAAAAGGTAAAACGGACACTTATTTTGGAATGTACCCATAAATAATACATGACATTGTTTCGGGATGCAGGACTATAATTTATATTACCATCAAATAAGTACAATTAATATGACTTATCGATTTTTAGTATTAAAACACTTACACAATTAAACCCAATAATATATATATAAATATACATATATATATATATATATATAGAGAGAGAGAGAGAGAGAGAGAGAGAGAGAGACCTGATGCTCGGCTTCTTTGATATTTTACTTAGCCTTTCTTTGGAACAGCTTATTCGATTATTTATAAGACATGTTTTTTAATAAATACTAAGTTAATTACAAAATTATGGTTTGAGGTAAATACAGAGTATGTATATGTCACATTTATTATACATACACAAAATTCTTCCTTGTATTAGCGGCGTGATCTTTACACTAACAAACTCCAAACTCAACTCTTTTTATATGATCACCGGTCATAGTTGTTATTACCAACACAATGTAAGATACACATACAACTGTTTTTTTTCTCTTTTTTAGTCTTTTAGAGGTTGGATTAATTAACTTCAATAATTCTGTTTAAACGCGTAAACCGTAGAAAAAATCTACGGTTTACAGTGATTAACTGTAAACCGTAGATTTAATCTACGGTTTGTATTAATTAATACAAACCGTAGATTAAATCTACGGTTTACAGTTAATCACTGTAAACCGTAGATTTTTTCTACGGTTTACAGCATTTTTTTGCTTAAAAAAAAAAAAAAAAAACTGAGAATTAAAATTAAAAAACTGAATAATTTTTTCAAAATAAATATGATTTTTTTAATAAAAAAACTAAATGCCTTATTTTTAAAATTTTACATAAAATAAATTACCAATATTGTAACAATCTATCAAAATGAACAGAAAATTTACACAAATTTACACAAATAAAGTTGATTTGATAAATTTTATGTTTGATATTTATTGTATAAGTTCAAAATTTTACATGTTATATTTTTGTCAAGTGTATAAGTTGATATTTATTGAATCATTAACTAAATCGTAAATTTTTCTGAAGTACCTTTGGTTTGTTTTTAACACTTGTATAACGCAATATGAAACATTAACTAAGTCGTTAATTTGGTGTCAATCATCAATTTTGTTGAATGAAACAATGATAAATTATATAAATTTCGTAAAAAAAATTAACTCAATATGCGAACATGAATATGAAGTTATAAATTTCATAAAACAAATTTATTAAACAAAATTTACAACAAAATTTCATAGAACTAAATTTCGTAAAACAAATTTATTAAACATTTGTTTACATCATATAAATTTTCAACAACTTGGAAAAAATAGTAATTTACATCAAATTAAAAATAAAGAAATGATTATGGACTTAGGTCTATAGCTTCGTCTTCATTTGCTTTTTTCTTTCCCGATTGCTTTTCCAGCGCCATATATAACTTGAAATTTGGTCGAAAAAGTTCCTTCCATGGCGCAGCTGTCTCAGTGCGCGTTTGTTCCCACCGTGCTATAATTCCTGGCATTGGGAAGATCCCGTCTTCTTTAGGAATAACCTGAGCATAGTGACAACTGTTGACGAACACCATTACAGTCGGGATGTAATTTGTCGTCCCCCGAGGCGGACCAGTATAAAGAGGTAAAAAAGTACTGTTCCACACGTTTACCCCTCCATCATTATTGTGCCATAAGGACAACAATACAATTGGAATATTGTAATGAGAAGCAATTAAAAACCCATAAGACGGAAATCTCATCCATTTGTCAAGAGGTGCGGAATTTGTAGCATGATAAAAATTTAAACTTGATAAAATATAATCATACCGGTAATCAAAGCCAAGATTCTCAAACAGCTCATAATAAACACCTTTCATTTGCTGCAGCTCTTGAAACAACTCACATCTTACCGCATACCAATCATCTTCCCCATGCTGTTTACCCGTCACATTTGCAAGTACCCGGAACCCACAGTTACCATCCCCACGCACATCATAAACCGTTTCGATGTAACTATGTAACATGAACCATATTTGGTCACTGTACAGGAAGGTTGGCCTATTGGGGGTGGGTTTAGGGTTCTGGTTTCGCGGCCTCCTAGTTGGGTTTACCCTTACCTCCGGTGTTTCATCAGCCTTGCCTTTGCCCTTGTCCCTACTAGCACCAGCACCATGTTCCTCCTCCACATACTCCCATCCCGACTTATCCCTCTTACTAGATTTGTCGCCTTTTCTAGGTCTCCCCCTATTTACTCTCACTTCGGGGTCACTGACGGATGTTCTGGCTGGTACGGTTATCTCTCGGAGTTGTGTTTTCATACGCCGTTTTTCAACATTACTTTTCCTAGCATAAACACTTTTAAACTCTTCTAGATCACCCTCTACCCCATAATCATCGGTGTTCCCATTATCATCAATTACGTCTAATTTTTTCCAGAATGGATGAATATATTCTAGAGGAAGAGGCTTCCCGAATAAAATATGTTCACTCATAATATGATGACAAGGTAAACCGTGAGACAATTTGAAACCGCAAGAACAATTCTCATCAGCCTGGCCATCACATTTTTTATGTTCTTGAAATAATAAATCAAAGGCATAGTGTGTGATATACGACCTAAGATTTATAAATAGAGGTGTTCGTTCAGAATGTGGAAAATAAGACTTGCATTTATCCAACTTCATCTTAATATCCTCAAACTGTTTTTCTAGAATTCTATTCACCTCTACCCAAACAGTTTCAAGCGTGCCAGTATTTGTGGAAAGGGATCTTTTCAGCTTAGCATGTTGTTGTTCGGCTCGATTGCTAGTTCTGTTACCTAGATGTGTTGTGTGGTTGGTATAGCATGCAACAAACTTTTCAGCATAATCATTTAAAAGCTTGTCTACATACTTAATCACAGCAGGGTACGATTTGTAAGAGGAATTGAAATAAGTTCGGTTATGATTGTACTCCTCTATCGACTCAGAATCAACCAATAAACCCCAATCATCTAGAAACGTTTGCCACTCCTCATCAGGGATCTTTTTACGGCAGTTTTTCAAAACATTTTTTGCAATATGAAAAGTGCACAAAATATGATGAGAATCGGGAAAAACAACGGACAAAGCATTTGATAAGGCCATTTCCCTGTCGGTTACAAAAACCCTAGGTAGTATACACCCCTCCAATGTAACTTTAAATTTTTCCAATGCCCATATATAACTTTCCTTTGTCTCGTCACTCATGAAAACAAAACCTAAACAATATGTTTGGTTCGTTGATGTCATTCCTACGACTTCTAGAAATGACATATTAAAACGGTTTGTTCTATATGTACAATCCATTAACAAGACATCAGGAAAAGCTTTGAACATCCTTATAGAATCGGGGTGTGCAAAAAACAAGTTCTCAAGGGAATGGGTTGATGGGTTCATATTATAGTAGAACGTGTAGCGATGGCTATCCAACAAATTAAACAGTTCCTGTATCGGGTTTCTACCATCTCGTTCTTTAAATTTCAGTCCGGCCAAAAAATTATGTATCGTTTTAGCGTTTGATACATTGTCAGGATTTCTATTTTTTATGGCCTCTAATATTGCACCAACTTTAAAACTGCTTTTCCTTAAAGTTTTAACAATTTCTTTTTCATCTTGGGTTAAACGAGCACGTCGTGCTTGCCCTTGGAGGTAAGTTGGAGGTGGGTGGTTATGTTGTCCATTTTCTACGTGACACATCCATTCACCATTAACTACGTAACCTTTAATGAAAAATGGGCAATCTTTTTTCTTTGTACCTGATTTTACGGAAGATGGTTTCTTTTTTTCGTAAACCCCCGATTTATCACATACAATATCAACATACGGTGTTCTGCTCCATCACCCCCTCCAGACCTACGAATCGTAAGAATGAAACCCCAATTTCCAGCCACATCAGCAAGATCAGCAAGCATTTCATCCCTTGTTTCCCAAGTCAATTCATCGACTTCAAAGTGCTCCGAATAATCAGTTAGCTCATCGTTTGAGCCACTGGATGAATTCGCATTGTTGTTGTTATTCCATTGGTTGTTGTCATAACCATAGTTGTAATTCATTTTCGAAAAGTGTTTGTTTGTATATTTTATTGGGGAGGAATGAGGATTTTTTTAGAGATTTCCGAAATGTGTTTGTGTTTGATTTTATGGTTTGTTAGAATTGGCAAAATTGAGTCATATTTATAGTGTAAGTTTACACTACAAACCGTAGATTACTTTTACGGTTTGTAGTGAATTTTTGGTGTAGTCATTTCGAAACTTTAATAATGCATTGAGTAGTCATTTTCGGATAGGGTTGTCAAATCATAATAATTCAGTAAGTCCACGTCCGTTCTCATTTTCGCCCGTTTGAACGATTTGAAACTGCGGCGCAACATCGCTTTCTGTAAAAAAATAAATAATAAAAAACGATTTATTACTATTGAAATATACATAAAAAGAAGTAACGATTTATTAGTAAAAAACGATTCAGTAGTTACCATTTTATTGAAGACACCCGTATTCTCCCGGAAACCGTGAGGGGGCGGGGCAAGTTCAGGTGGGTTTATGAAGATGCGGGTCCGCTCTCTATACCATTTCATGTAACCCGGTGACGTCCCCGTGCCATATTCGCCGTTAATAAGACGGGTGTGGCGGTCATTCCACACGGCTATAAATTCTCCGGTTAGTAAAGGCCAGTCGTGTTTTTGCCCAGTCCCATATCTTCTATCCTTGCCGTGACCCTGTCTTGGTTTCCAAATATACGTAGGGACCCGCTGCACAAAACCGAACTGCCTCATGAACCTGTCCGCGGGGTGGTACTCAATCTTCTCATTACAAATGAGAGGCACAGAACAATGCCACATATACCGGCCCCGCGTGCAGTATTCCGGATACTGATTGAGATCCCCGTAAGGTTGCCACACTATCTGTAATCATCAAATTAGAATATATAAACAATGGTTTAAAAATAGACGAGTAATAAATTCTGCGAAGATAAGACCAATGCAAACATATACAACATATAATACGTAAGTTACATGTAATACAAAAATTAAAATTTACCTGTTCAGGAGACATATTGTCAAACTGGTCACGTATGTGGACCACATTATGTCCGTAGACATATGGCGTAAGGTTAGTTTGCCGCCACATCTTCCATCTGTAATATACAAACAAAAACCGATAAACAATAAATATAACCGGCAGCTAAGTAAATGATAGATGACACAATAATATAAAAAAGCAAATCCAATTCAAAAACTAAATAAATATCATACCTGTAACCGAGGGGGAACCTAGGCCAGCCCTCCGGTGGCTCGACATCTTCCGGCAGCTCTTCACACGGTCTAACCGGCAGTAGTCTGGTAATCGCCCACATATCCAGAAACATCACCGCCCCGCTTACTCCGGTTGTCTTACAACGTACCACCCTGCATAGATTAGCCTCTAACCAGGCCAGAAGAGCTGATCCCCAACTATACTCAGCACATGTGTCAAAATCCTCCAGAAATGGCAGAGGCCAGAGTGGAATCTGATCACTGCTCTTATCCGAAAATACATGTGCAGCCAGTAATAATAGCATGACAGCCCTAGACTGATATAGTAAACGCTCCTCACTAGGGTTGGGGGGTAATTCACCGAAGGTCTGTAACATCCAATCAAGTCTAATTGTCAGACAGTTTAGATCGACTTGATTGTCAGCCGGCCTAACACCCAACAAACTCTCCATCATAGCCAACCTGCTCGCCTTCGTGTCATTCCGCTCCGACCGGGTCACAGCAAGACCATCCACCCTCAGACCAAGCATAATCTCTACATCCTGTAAAGATATCCCCAACTCTCCACCGACAAAATGGAACGTGTGCGACTCATCACGCCACCTATCAACTAAGGCTGTAATCAACCCTCGGTCTACGGTATAATTACCTATACTGTAAATACCGTAAAAACCAGCCCTAATGATATTTTGAACTACCCTTTCAGGCGTCGGTATCTGCCAATTATAATTATAAACCCTAATCTTATTGGCATCTCCTCTACCCGCTTCTCTGCCAGCATCCCAAGTCTGACTAGAAATGTGACCAGTCTGTCGTAAAATACCCAACCTCCCTTTAATCTGTGGACCTGGGTCTGTCATCCTAACTATGATAACCAAATATAACTCAATTAATGATAACCAAAAAATGATAACATAACCAATTAATGATAACCAAACAATGATAACTCAATGATAACCAATTAATGATAACCAAACAATGATAACTCAATGATAACCAATTAATGATAACTAAACAATGATAACTCAATTATAACCAATTCATGATAACAAAACAATGATAACCAAACACACATTTTTTCATAAACCAAACAATAATAATTCAATTTTTTAATCATAACCAAACACACATTTTTTCATAAACCAAACAATAATAATTTAATTTTTTAATCATAACCAAACACACATTTTTTCATAAACCAAACAATAATAATTCAATTTTTTAATCATAACCAAACACACATTTTTTCATAACCAAACAATAATAATTTAATTTTTTAATCATAACCAAACACACATTTTTTCATAAACCAAACAATAATAATTTAATTTTTTAATCATAACCAAACACACATTTTTTCATAAACCAAACAATAATAATTCAATTTTTTAATCATAACCAAACACACATTTTTTCATAAACCAAACAATAATAATTTAATTTTTTAATCATAACCAAACACACATTTTTTCATAAACCAAACAATAATAATTCAATTTTTTAATCATAACCAAACACACATTTTTTCATAAACCAAACAATAATAATTCAATTTTTTAATCATAACCAAACACACATTTTTTCATAAACCAAACAATAATAATTCAATTTTTTAATCATAACCAAACACACATTTTTTCATAAACCAAACAATAATAATTTAATTTTTTAATCATAACCAAACACACATTTTTTCATAAACCAAACAATAATAATTTAATTTTTTAATCATAACCAAACACACATTTTTTCATAAACCAAACAATAATAATTCAATTTTTTAATCATAACCAAACACACATTTTTTCATAAACCAAACAATAATAATTCAATTTTTTAATCATAACCAAACACACATTTTTTCATAAACCAAACAATAATAATTCAATTTTTTAATCATAACCAAACACACATTTTTTCATAAACCAAACAATAATAATTCAATTTCTTAATCATAACCAAACACACATTTTTTCATAAACCAAACAATAATAATTCAATTTCTTAATCATAACCAAACACACATTTTTTCATAAACAATTCAAATTAACCAAACAAAATAAAAAAACATGCAAAAATGGGACAAATATCAACAATTATTAAAATTTCTATAATTAATATAAACAAACAACAAACAATTATATATAGCTAAGTGAATTATGGTTTTGCATATTTTATATATTTTTTCCTATTTTACAAATTAAAATTACAAAAAATAAAAAAACATGCAAAAATGGGACAAATATCAACAATTATTAAAATTTCTATAATTAATATAAACAAACAACAAACAATTATATATAGCTAAGTGAATTATGGATTTGCATATTTTATATATTTTTTCCTATTTTACAAATTTAAATTACACAAAATACATAATAAATTAGAGAATAAAAGATATACCCTTGAATTATGGATAAGTTTGATTGATGATTTGGGGTTTTTTGTTAATAAAGTTGATAGTTAATGTGGTTGATTGATTTGGGTGATTTTTTGGGTTGAAAATTGGGGGTTTTTGAGAGAAAGAGAGAGAGTGTAGAATAAAATTTAATTTTTTTTAAAAAATTCGTAACTTTCTGTTTTTTCCAGGGACTGTCTGTGTAATTTTTTCAGGGACTGACTGTGTAATTTTGAAAAGCAGGGACTGACTGTGTAATTTTCAAAAACATTACACAGACCGTAGATATAATCTACGGTCTGGATCATTTAATCCAAACCGTAAATTATATCTACGGTCTGCGTTAAATGATCCAGACCGTAGATTATATCTACGGTCTGTGCGTTTATTAAGAAAAAATGCAGTGTAATGAGTGCACCTCCTTTATTTTTTAGCACAACTACTTAACTAGTAGTCTAGTATGCAAAATTAATAATTTGGTGTACTTTGTTGATTGTCCTTGTTTTTTTAACAATTGTTAATTAATTCAAAAAGTTATGCTAGTTTTTAATAGATTTGTATTAGAAAATCAAAGTTAGGTACTATATAATTTCGAAGAAATTTTATTAATGGAACATGTATAACTCAATTGTGCCTTTTAAATTAATTACTTGTTTGGTAGGTTGTTTAAATAATGTCTAACTTGTTAATCAAGTTGGGTAAAGTCAATGTTTAACTTATTTTAGTTTATTTGGAATAAACTTGTTGTTTCACTTTGTAACTTACTTAACTAGTTAATTTTATTGGTATGTTTTTTCTTCTTATGATTTAGTAGTTTATATTGAAAATTATATATTTTTGTCAGAACGATATTATTATGCATCACTTTCAAGATATGAGTGACCGTACGAATCGATTGTAAATTAAGTAACAACGTTTGATTTTTTACGGTTTTTTTTTTAATTTGAATTTTGTTTGTTTTGTCAAGATTTTGACCATCTATCTGAGTAACACTATTATAGACCGGATCTACTAAAAATATGGATGACTCAACCACTAAAAAACCAAACACATATATGAGAATCCAAAAATAACTATCATAAATATAATTTAAAATTAAAACTAAATTATTGAATTGTTCCTCCATTTGGTCCTGCAACCCACATATGTGGGTAGTTTAAGAATGTGCAGAAACAATCTGAGAAGTGGAAATAGAAGGCGATGTTATTTTATCAATAAGTTCTAAAAGATTACAAAGAAGGCTAGATACATACGCGAGGATGATACTATTTAAGTAAAGAAATTACGTAGCTTACAATATCATTAGATGCATATCTAGTTTAAAAAAATGACAAATTAAGTGGCAAGGGGATGTCGGCACCCACTCGTCCGGACCAATAGCATCTCCACTGCAGGCGATCCGGGCCTGTCAACCATGGGTGACGCACCACCCCGGATTTTGAGGCCCGAGCTGTGTCCAGGACGGCCTAGAGAAGCTTGTCGAGTACACTTCCCCAATTAATGCTGCTGCTCCCCTGGGGGACCCTCCTGGCGTTTTATCGACGTGGCCCAATCACAGGCCACCTCCGGTGGGCCCGGTAGAGGACAATACTCTTGTCAGAGTCATAAATGACCTAACGCCGTTGGATCAGCATCTTACAGTACAGTGATCCAAGGTCTAATACACCTCTGATCACCCTATAAATACCCCTCCTAACACTACTTAGAAGGGGACAGAAAAAGAGCGAGAAGAGAGATAAACCAGAAATATCCCGGACCATAGCAATAACGACTTCCGACACCAGACATCACGTCTCGTAACCGGCCCGACCCCATACCCTTCACTATATACTATCTTTCAGTCTCTTGAATACTGACTTGATCGTTGGAGAGGGAAAACCTGACAACAACCCCGGGCCCCTGTTTGTTCCTTGTGCAGGCACGAAGAGCATTCCATCGCCGGAGCAGACCTGTCTCACATCGGACACCTCGGAAGATCGGAGCCGACGCGAATTGATTAAGTCGAGCTTGGGAAGAAAATCAGGCTCGCCAATTGGCGCCGTCTGTGGAAACACTTAAAACGCGTTAGCTCTGACGTTCCGACCTCAAAGGAAACATGTCTGGCAATAATAGATTCGACACCCCGTCGTCTCGACCCCCCCTATTCTAGGGATGCCTAGGACACTTTCTTTTGAGAAGACCCCAAGAACTGCGTCTACGAGGGATCCTGCCCCTCTAACTGCGATAGCTGTAACACCCCGTACCTGGACGGAACTGACTGAGATGATGCTCGACATTCATGAGAAGGAGCTCGTTGCTCTCGCGGCCCAGAAGGCATTGATAGCCACACTGATGGCACCAGAGCCCGAGCCCGTTATCCAAGTCGCAAGCCGAGAGGAACCGGTCCGTAGACCCACTAAAAGCGTGCTGTCCCGGTTGGGACCCATCCGACGACCCCCCCTAGAGACTCCCAGACAGCCGACTAGGGGTGAAGAGTCGGAGCATTCCCACGAAGGGAATTCCCGACGCGGCGACGAACGAAGTGTGAACTCACGGATAAACTGGCCGGAAGACAGCTACGACTCTCGGCCAGGGTCGAGTCTTGCACGGACTGAAAAGCCTCCTCGGAGACGGAGACGCGGCCGTCGAACTGGTCGGGATGATGCCGTCGATGAAGCAGCGTTGAGAATCGTCGCCTCCACCCGCAACACCCCGTTCTCGGACGAAATAGAATACAGCGCTCCACCCGGTAATTTCACTGCCCCCGTCCTATAAGTTTTCAACGCGGATTCGGACCCGGAAGCTCATCTCCGGCACTATCGGTACCAGATGAATCACTGGTCCCATCTCGATCAGCTCATGTGCAAGTGCTTCCCCACCAGCCTGGGGAGGCTGGCCAGCAAGTGGTTCCAATCCCTGTCCGCCAACTCCATCCGCTGTTGGGACGACCTGGCCTACGACTTCGCTCACCGGTTCATCAACCTGAAAGAAAGGGTTGCCCAACCGGAGCAGTTATACCAAGTGAGAGCCCAGGCTAAAGAGAACCTCGAAAGCTACGATAACCGGTTCTGGCAAAAACATGCGGAGTGCAACGACTTCCCCGATTCTACCGACATAGCTGCCTTCAGGCAGAACATGGTCGTAGGGAGCAGAATCCATAACGAGATGATCGCGACCCCTCCTAGCACGGTCTCCCGGCTCAGATCGCTGATAAAGCAGCACATTGACATTGAGAAGGACATGAGATCCGCCGGGGCGATCCGTTTGGTCGCCAGCATCGAACAGCCCTGCGAAAGGGCCATCGTAAGGAGTCCCCGACGAGACAGACCCATGGCCGAGAGGATAGGAAGACCTCGGGTCGGAAGGAACCCGCAACCTCCTCCCAAGAGAAGAAGAGAAGAGCCCCGTCGGATTGACACTCCGAACCCGGGAGCTGCCTACTCCACCACCTTCCGCCTCCCATTGACTGACCTATTTAGGGAAATCGAGAACGAACCATTCTTCTCCTGGCCTCTCCCACTCCGGAACGAGCCCGCTTGTGGGCCCAACGACAAATTCTGTGACTATCACAGAGGCCGTGGCCATACTACTGACGAGTGTCATGGTCTAAAGGCAAGGCTAGAAGGATGGGTCCGAGACAGTCTCCTAGATAAGTACGTCAAGTCACGAAGGGACTCCGATAGAGGTAGAGAAGAAGAGGCCGACGAAAGGCAACCAGACCTCCCCCCACCGGTGATAACTTGTCAGGTTATTCATTCGGGGCCTAAGAAACCGAGGCCGAGTGGAGCCGATAGAACCGAGGCCCGCGAGGCGTCAATGAAGCAGCACGTCTGCCTCACTGAAAGCCTAAACCCTCGAAAGAAAGTCAAGCGCGGTAACAAGCCGGATCTGAGCTTCACCGACTTCGACCTAGTGGGAGTAGACCTGCCCCATTATGACGCCCTTATTATCACGGCCCAAGTGGGCCATTGTTCTGTGGGACGCATCCTCGTCGATCAAGGGGCGTCGGTAAATATTCTCTTTGGAGACCACTACCAAAAGATGGGGCTGACGGGGAGGCTGCTGGATGCCAACGTCCCCCCTCTGTACGGATTCAACTCTGAGGCTGTACAGCCCAGAGGGAACATAACCTTTCCTGTTAAAACGGGAACCAAGGTTATGAGTGTGGAGTTCACGGTGGTGGACGTCCCCTCCGTTTACAACGTCATCCTAGGGCGCCCGTGGCTTCACGAGATAGAAGGCGTCTCCTCCACACTGCACCAAAAGGTTAAGTACCCAATTGTGTCTAGAGTCGAGACCATATCGGGCAACCAAAAGGTCTCAAGAAGTTGTGCCATGGCCGTTTACTCCGGCGACAAACCGGTTCCGGCTCAGTGTGCTATGAACATAGAAGCTGGGGATCCCAAGCTACTGAAGGAACTGAATAAGAAGATGGGACCGGAAGCTGAGGAGAAGGTAGAAGGGGGCTTGCTGAAAATTCAAATCCCTGGATACGACGAGGATCACTTTTTTATGGTGGGAGCTAAGTTAAGTGAGCCCGAGGTAAGCAAACTCGTTGAGCTCCTGCTCCAGTACCTCAACAACTTTGCGTGGTCCCCGAGCAAGATGCCTGGCATCAGTCCAGACCTCGCCTGCCACCGATTAAACGTCAATCCGGATGCCATGCCCGTAATGCAAAAGGGGCGCCGTGTCAGTCCGGAGCATGCCGATGCCATAAACGAGGAAGTACAAAAGCTTCTCTTAGCTGGGGCCATCAGAGAAATCTACTATCCCAGATGGCTCGCCAACCCCGTAGTGGTCCCTAAAAAGAACGGAAAGCTGCGGGTGTGCATCGATTACACAAGCCTTAACCGGGCCTGCCCAAAGGATCCGTTCCCGTTGCCTAAGATTGATCAAATAGTAGACTCCACGGCCGGGGCCGCTAGAATGAGCTTCCTGGATGCATGCTCCGGCTATCACCAAATACCCATGTCGGAGGTTGATCAAGAGAAAACCGCCTTCATAACCCCAAGGGGAATTACTGTTACAAGGTGATGCCGTTTGAGCTCAAGAACGCCGGGGCAACATACCAAATGATGGTCACGAAGATATTCTCCAAGAACATAGGCCGGACCATGGAGGTCTATATTGACGACATGGTGGTAAAAAGCACCCATGAGGAGGACCACCTGTCCGACCTAAGAGAGGTGTTCGAAACTATCCGAAGGCATGGCTTAAAGCTGAACGCCTCCAAATGCGCCTTTGGGGTTGGGGCAGGGAAGTTCCTAGGGTTTATGGTAACCCATCACGGTATAGAAGCGAACCCGGCCCAGATCTCTGCCTTGAAGAACTTAAGAACCCCTGAAAAGTGAAAGGACGTACAAAAGCTAGCCGGGATGGCTGCTGCCCTGAACCGGTTCATTGCCCGATTCGGGGACCGATGCAAGCCGTTCTTTACGGCTCTGAAGGCTCAGAAGAAGTTCGAATGGAACGACGAATGCCGGAGTGCATTCACGAAGCTCGCAAACTACCTCGGAAGCGTGCCCCTACTGGCCAAGCCTGACACCGGCGATATCCTTGCCCTGTATCTCGCTGTATCCAAGATAGCCGTCAGTGCCGTCCTCATCAAAGAGCTCGGCAGGGAGCAAAGACCTATCTATTACGTGAGCAAGACCCTCCTCGACGCCGAGGTTCGGTATATGCCCCTGGAAAAACTCGTCCTTGCCCTCGTTATGGCCTCGCGAAAGCTCGCTCACTATTTCTCGGCACACAACATCGTGGTGTATACGGATCAGCCCATCAGGGAAATACTCCGGAAGGGGGATCTGTCTCGACGTATGACGAAGTGGGCTTGCCACTTAAACACGTACGATATCCGGTATGAGCCACGAATGTCCGTCAAAGGGCAGGCCCTTGCCGACTTTGTGGCAGAATTCACCGGAACGACCACATCTCCCGACATCGACGGAACCCAGGAAATGTGGACCTTGCATACAGACGGAGCTGCTAATAAAAAGGGATCCGGCCTCGGCGTGGTACTCCGGTCCCCGCAGGGTGAAGTGATCGAGAAGTCAATCCAGCTGGGCTTCCGAGCCACTAATAACGAGGCGGAGTACGAGGTCGTGATCGCCAGCTTGAAAATGGCCCGAAGCCTCGGAGTCAAAAAGATACTGGTGCACACTGACTCCCAGTTAGTCAGCAGCCAGATTAGGGGCGAGTTCCAGACAAAGGACGAAAGAATGACAAGCTACGTGGCTATCGCTTCCGGAATACTCCAAAGCTTCGAATGTCGAGAGATCGTCAATATCAACAGAAACGAAAATACCCACGCCGATGCACTAACAACCCTAGCCTCGGCCATGAGTGATAGAAAAGAGAGAGTCATCACCGTGGAATACGTCCCTTCGCCTAGCATCCAGGCTAAGGCAAGAATTAACGTGGTGACAGATCCCCCGTCGGAGCCGAGCTGGATGGACCCCATAATCGAATATCATCATTCCGGTGATCTTCCCGACGACAAGAAAGAGGCTGAAAAAATAAGAAGAAAGGCACTGGGATTCTGGGTGGCTCCTAACGATAAACTATATAAAAGGTCGTTCTCCGGCCCCTACCTGCTCTGCGTCCATCCCGATATGGTAGTTAGGGTCATGGAGGAAATACACGAAGGAACATGTGGGAGCCACACCGGGGGCAGGTCGCTGGCCAATCGAGCCTTGACCCACGGGTATTGGTGGCCCCTCATGCAGAGGGATGCTAAGGCCTTCGTGCTCAGGTGCGAGAAGTGTCAGAAATACGCACCCTTGCATCGAGCCCCAGCTGAAAAAATGAGCAGCGTGACCTCGCCATGGCCCTTCGCACAGTGAGGCATGGATATCGTTGGATCATTTCCTCAGGCCCCGGGAGGCAAAAAGTTCCTCCTCATGGTCACCGATTACTTCTCGAAGTGGGTAGAAGCTGTGGCATTAGCAAAGATAATGGAGGCCGAAGTGATCAGGTTCCTCTGGAGAGATGTGATCACGAGATTTGGAATCCCCTACTCGATAGTCGCAGACAATGGGGGCCAGTTCACCGGGGCGAAATTAAAAGCGATGTATGCCAAGTACTACATTAAAAGCTATTATTTCACCCCCTCGTATCCCCAAAGCAACGGACAAGCTGAGGTGTCGAACAAGACCGTTCTCGACGGAATAAAAAAGAGGCTAGACGAGTTAAAAGGACGATGGGCCGATGAACTGCAGCACGTCCTATGGGCCTACAGAACAACAAGAAGACGGGGCACTCAACAAACGCCTTATAGCCTTACATACGGGATGCAAGCTATTATCCCGTTAGAAATCGGGCTCCCCTCTCTCAGAACCGACATGATAGAGAACGGGCTGAATGAAAAAATGATGGCTCTCGAACTCGAATATGCTGAGGAACGAAGAGAAGTCGCGGCCATCCGCAATGCCGAATACAAGAACGAATTGGGGCGTTCCTATAACAAAAGAATGAACGCCAGGCGCTTCCAAGACGAAGACCTCGTGCTACGAAAAGTAAACAACAATACAAGAGTACAGTCCGACGGGAAGCTTGGTCCCAACTGGGAAGGTTCCTATCGAATTCTCGGAGCAATTGGAAATGGAGCCTATCAATTGGGCCGTCTCCCGTACGATATCCCGGTAGATCGACCCTGGAACGTCAACAACCTTAGAAAGTACTATCAATAGACTGACTTGACCTTCGTGTTTTGATGTAAATCAGATGTAAACATGCCTAAGGGCCTTATGAATGAAACTACTTTTATTTCCAAATAACCCCGGTTTATATTTATTTGAATTTTTCAATTCATTTAAATTTCACAAGTGTTTCAGAACACCCGAGCCTATACGGCACCCCGGTTTATATTTATATGAATTTTTCAGTTCATTTAAATTTCACAAAGTGTTTCAGAACACCCGAGCCTATACGGCACCCCGGCTTATATTTATATGAATTTTTCAGTTCATTTAAATTTCACAAAGTGTTTCAGAACACCCGAGCCTATACGGCACCCCGACTTATATTATTAGGAATTTTTCAGTTCATTTAAATTTCACAAGTGTTTCAGAACACCCGAGCCTATACGGCACCCCGGCTTATATTTATATGAATTTTTTAGTTCATTTAAATTTCACAAAGTGTTTCAGAACACCCGAGCCTATACGGCACCCCGGTTTATATTTATTTGAATTTTTCAGTTCATTTAAAATTCACAAGTGTTAATTCGATTGTGAGTTATGAAAAATGAATGCCCCAACGCCGAAGCATGAGGGCCCATTCATTTGGGAGCACGTACATATGAACCACACATTAACACACACAAAAAAATAATAGAAGAATAAAGACACAAGTTCAATAAGCCAAAATTGTTTTTTTCATTTCATTTCTTGAAGAGCTATTACATACAGAGTACAAAAAAGAAAATTACATCGAGAACGAAAATCTAAAAACTACCCTAGCCCTAGCTGGCCCCATCTTCATTCTCTTCATCCTCCTCGTCGGAGAGAGCTCGGGGAGTGAGGGGAACCACCTCAGGAATGGGTGCCGAGGGGACCGGAACGATTATGTTGTCAACGTTCCATACCGGATGGTTCGGTCCCGCCCTCATAAAGGCAGCCGCCTCGGACCACCCTTCGACATAGAAGGAGTTGAAATCCTTCTGTGTCTTCTGGGTCCAGGCAGCACTCAGCTCGGACTGAGCGGCTTGGACATCAACTTCTGGGTCCAGCCGCCTCTGCAGCTTGGGCCCGCTCTTCGGCCTCCATCCTGGCCTTCACAGCTTCGACCCTTCGAGCCTCAACCGAAGCATTTAGGCCTTCTCTGCCCTTTGTTGAGCCTCCTCAGCCTTTTTCTGGGCCTCCTCCATTAGCCTGGCATTAGCCTCAGCCTTCGTGGCCCATGACCTCACCAGCTGTCCTTGATGATATACGTATTGATTCATCATTAAATAGGCCTACAAGGGAAAGAGAAAAACACTTAGCAAAATATTTAGAAATAAATGAAAACATATGCAACATAACACGACAAGGGGTTACGTACCTGAGGAATCATGGCCATGGCCGATGCCATGGAGGAGGCGAGGTCACGACCTCGGTGATCAGCCTCGACACTTTGCTGCTGGAGCGCAGCCAAAGCAAGCAGTCCGGCGGAGGGGTGAGCCTCCATTATGCTCTTCACCCCCGTCGCCGCCTTCACCTCCTCGGGTGTTTGCACGGGCATCCGGTGAGTTGGGGAAGCAGCGGAGGAGCTCGAGCCTTGGGTAGGGCCCGACGCCACTCTAGGCCTCTCCACGACAACGGCCTCAGGCGGGTTGCTCCCCCCAACCTTGGCCTTCTTCCCCTCGCGAAGGGATTTCGTTCCCTCCACCTTTCTCTTCCCGAGCTGGGCCTTGCGAGCCAGCCGGTCGAGCCTGGCTTGAGCCGCCAGATCCTCCACGACCACCGGAGGTATCGCCACCACCCTGTCCCCAGCCTCGGCAACCTCCTCAGCAGCTCCCAACTCCACCTCGGCCTCGACCCCAATCACCACCTCCTCCTCAACCTCCGCCTCCACCATCTCCTTCTCCCCCGACTCAACCTCCACCGACTCCTTCTCTCCATCCTCCATCCCGGTAACCTCATCGACTGCCCCCTCCTCTTCCACCTCCTCCTCCTCCTCATCGGAACGGACCACCTACATTGTTCAAACAAACAAAAAAAAAAGTCAGAAAAATTCACAAAATTTAGTTAAGTGTAAAGTTGAAGAATGGAAGAATGGAAGCTAACTCACCATAGTCCGTGAGGTGCCCAAGGTTGGCCCAGTGGGTGGGGCCTCAGGAGAACTATCTTCCAAACGGAAGGAGCCCGTCGTATCCGGTACCCTCGAGCTCAGGGGAGGGACATCAAGCAGTGGCTTCCCATGCTGGTCTATGTAAATCCTAGTCCCCCTCGGCCCCTTCCTATAGTTCATTGTCGTACCATCAGGCCGGGTCTCGAAATAAACCCCGGCCGCCGCAGGAGCTCCGACTATTCTGACGGCAGGCGTCGGCTTTGCCTTAGTGACCGACCTTGAAGCCTTCGAGGCCTTCGGCTCGGCCCCTTCAATGGCAGGCCCTTCAGCGGCCTCAGCCTCTTTAAGGGTCTTGGGGGGGAGGGTAGACTCTAACCCTTTCTCCTTCTCCCATCTATCCCGAGAGTATCCCACAGGACAGAAGGTCCTGTGGGGCCATCTGAATTCGTTCCCCTTGCAACTGGTAGGGGAACCACAGGTCAAAAGACGCTTTGCGTCGTGCGCGCCGGCGTCTGTTCCGTTCGGGCCCAACCAGTTGAGGGCCACTTCCATCGATTGAACGTTGGCCTCGCCCAGGCCCCGCAGCTTCATGGCCACCGTGGCCTTAAAATCTTTGTTGCTGAGCACCCTTCCCGACCTGGTGGGGAGAGTCAGATCATCCCGGCGGAGCCAGTCGCCCTCCACCATGATCACGTCTTGGGTATAACCCTGATTAGAGTCGGAGTTACCCGTGATCAACTGGTTGTAGGCCCGGCACCGCAGATAGGGTTGCCGCAATTTAGCCTGAGAGCTCGGCTCGCTCTGAAGGAACTCATAGCAAGCCAAGAGCTCCCGAAGCCCCAACGGTTCTGGGAGGGCCGGGCCCAGCAGAACGTTGAGGGCTTCCATTCCGGCGTAGATGCGGTGCGTCTGCAACGGCCATTGGCACGGAAGAGTCTGCGTCCAGGCGCAGAGCTCTGCCAATAACTCCGGAATAGGGAGGTCGGTGCCCCCGAATAAGAGAGTAGAGAGGGAGAGAGTTACCATACGACTGGGATCAGCTATGATCCCATTTACCTCATCCGAGGACTGGCAGGTACGGAGTCGGAACTCTTCTCCAATCCCGCAAAGTTGACGGAACTCGTCCAGATCGGATCTGTGCCTACTCACCATGATGCTACTGTCATTCACGTCCACAGACAGGGCTGGGTCGATGATCATTGCCCGGAATGGCAAGGCGTTTGCCATCACCTCAAGGTGTCGTGGTTGGGGAGGAATCATCGGGCCTTTTCCAGCTCCGTGAATAACCATGGTGGTTGGGTGTTCGTAAAATAAGCTGAGTATGAAGGAAGAGTGAGAGAGAGTTTTGCTGTGGAATTCTAGAGAGAGGTTGAGAAAGTAAAAATGAGTTTTCACTGAGGGTATTTATAGACCCCTAATGGAAGATGAAAAGACATTTACCAGAAGGTGAAAAGACAGCGACGACTCATTACACGAACTCTCACAAATAACTGTCGCCACTCAATCGACGCATTCCACGTGTACTGCAAGCATAGGTCGTCTGCCAAGTGTCACTCATCAGCCATCTTAGCATTAATGGCATTGGTAGAATCGAAGAGACGGGGGCAGCGCCCCATAAATGCACACCTGGCATGCTCCACGTGTAGAAAACGCATAAATACAAGAACACGTGTCACGAGACGGACCACGCCGAGACATCTCCACACCGCCAGACGTAAGAACACAATGACCGGAGCCCCCGTAACGACTAAAAATCCCTGATTAGTCTCGTCCCTAACGACGACTCCGGACAAGGAGCTGTTGGCGAGGGGATGTCGGCACCCCCTCGTCCGGACCAATACCATCTCCACTGCAGGCGATCCGGGCCTGTCAACCATGGGTGACGCACCACCCCGGATCTTGAGGCCCGAGCTGTGTCCAGGACGGCCTAAAGAAGCTTGTCGAGTACACTTCCCCAATTAATGCTGCTGCTCCCCTGGGGGACCCTCCCGGCGTTTCATCGACGTGGCCCAATCACAGGCCACCTCCGGTGGGCCCGGTAGAGGACAGTACTCTTGTCAGAGTCATAAATGACCTAACGCCGTTGGATCAGCATCTTACAGTACAGTGATCCAAGGGCTAATACACCTCTGATCACCCTATAAATACCCCTCCTAACACTACTTAGAAGGGGACAGAAAAAGAGCGAGAAGAGAGATAAACCAGAAATATCCCGGACCATAGCAATAACGACTTCCGACACCAGACATCACGTCTCGTAACCGGCCCGACCCCATACCCTTCACTATATACTATCTTTCAGTCTTTTGAATACTGACTTGATCGTTGGAGAGGGAAAACCTGGCAACAACCCCGGGCCCCTGTTTGTTCCTTGTGCAGGCACGAAGAGCATTCCATCGCCGGAGCAGACCTGTCTCACATCGGACACCTCGAAAGATCGGAGCCGACGCGAATTGATTAAGTCGAGCTTGGGAAGAAAATCAGGCTCGCTATTAAGGTTTGGAAATGAAGAGTACGAAGATCCCGACTATACGCTACAAATAAGTCCAAATCTTATATGTTTATTTTTTACCTTCATGCCTCATTGTTTATTTTCACTCAAATTTTAAATTTTCACAACTTATACCGCAACTTTATAAACTTTTATATTATATTATATTTAAATTTTAAAACAATTGAACATAATATTGTTTTCGACAATTTTTTTAATATTCAATGTTAATTTACACTAATTTATACATTTATTCCAAAATAAATTTTGTGTGGATTTTATTTTAAAAATAATTATTGGAATGTATTGATACATGTATTATAGTAATTGTATAATTTTTTTCAAGTTTTTTAGAATTTTTTTTTGGATAAAATAAGCAAGTAGGCATAGAAGGGGTAAAGAAATGGGATAAAAGATTTGGACTCGCTACAAAGAGGTAAATTTCGAGTCCAAATCTTATACCCTCTATTCTCTACCCCTTCCGTGTCCACTTGTTTATTTTCACTCAAATTTTAAATTTTCACAACTTATGCCGTAAATTTATAAACTTTTATATTATATTGTATTCAAATTTTAAAACATTTGAACATAATATTGTTTTAGACAATTTTTTTAATATTCAATGTTTAATTTACACTAATTTATACATTTATTATAAAAAAAAATTTGTGTGGATTTTCTTTTAAAAATAATTATTGGAATGTATTGATACATGTATTATAGTAATTATACAATTTTTTTAAAGTTTTTTAGAATTTTTTTGGATAAAATAAATAAGGAGACATGAAAGGAGATAGAGAAATAGGATAAAATATTTCAACTCATAAATTTCTAAATCAATTTGAGGATCTAAACGTTTGCTTATTGTTAAGTATATAATATCTAAGCTATACACGAGACTAAGTGATATTCCCTAGTTTTTTTTAACAAATATCTGATTGGAACTACCATACTATATTGTATTTCAACAAACGTGACACTAAACTATCAAAATAATAAGATTAATAGTTACTATTTCCACAACCACAAAAAATTACTATGAGGTAAGCTACATTTTAGTGCAATACTTGTTAATTTAGTATGTTCCTAATTTTTATATATAGTTAAATAAATGCTATACAATAAGAAATTATGTTTTCTTATTAAAAGATTTTATAAACTCATGTCAGGTTAGGGTACCCAACAGATATGAAAAGTTAACTATGTTCTCGATCGCGAAATTAACGAGTCAGAAGAATATTCGATAAAGCCGGGTCAAAATCGTTTCAGGGCAGGGGTGGGGCGAAAATCAGGATATGATCGGGTTTCGGTAACATATTAGTTTTTTTCATTTCCCTAACTAGCTAGGAGACCCTTTCATATCCAATTGACACTCTTGTTTTCTTATCCGTTTCTGTAGAAAAAAAAAATCATCTTCGTTTGTTTCAAAATAAAAGTTTTAAATGAGAAAAATATTTCCATGAGAAAGTTTTACAATGAAAACTTTTATTTATATTTCATTTACGGGCGGTTGGTGCATAAAAAGTTTTCCATCTAAAATTTTATAAAAAAATTAATTTCTTTTACAAATTATTTTTTAAACAAATAATTGATAAAAATCGCAACATATATAAGAAAATTTAGCTAAATGCATATTTTCTTTCATATACCTCACTTGTAATAACTTATAATTTTCAACCTATAAGCTCATAAAATTAGAATTATAGAAGATATTATTGACTATTTTTTACCTTTTTTTAAAAATTTATTGGGTTTTTTAATATTTTTTTGAATTTTTATATTTTCCACTTTTTATTATTTTTTTAGAAATTTCAGATTTTTTTTCCCGTTTTTTGTTATTTTTTTAGAAAATTTCCTATTTTTTACTTTTTTTATTGGTTAATTAGATGGAATTGGACTAAATATTAAATAATTTTGAAAGATTAACCTATAATTAATAATAGTTACAATACTAGTATTAGAAAAAATATAGAGAGAGGTTCCGTAAACCGTTTACGACTTTATTTGCGGGGTAACTGTTTCTTCCAATTTTACTGGATATGTGAGAAAAGTTTTTCAAAAAAAATTGTTTTACGTTAAACCAATCAACCGAAAAATTTATTTTACCCGTAAATGTTTGTTTACACCCATTTTATAACAAAACAAACAGAGTTAGTATCATGTCCTACCAAGTTTTACAATTCAACCGGACGTACAATTAGGACTGTAAATGAGATGAGTTGTTCGTGAAATTGTTCATGTTTGGCTCGGCTAATGTTCGGTTCGTGTTCGTTCATTTATAAATGAACACGATAATTAACAAGAATACAATGTTCGTATATTAAGTGAATTGAACATGAACATGTCTCTGTTCGGTTCGTCTAAATTCGTATTCGTGTAACTATATATAAAGTTTAATAAAATAAAAAACTAAATATATTAATGATATAACAAAAACTAATATCACCACACAATTAATAAACTTATTTATGCTATACTAATATAAATGATATGTTTGTATCATTTCGATCTTATTATGGTAATTTATATCATCATACTATAAATACAGTCACCGATTTTATCGTTAAATGTTCAACTCGTTAAAGTAATCATACGTATGTAAAAAATAATTTATACAATATATAAAATTAAAGTTATATGTGAACTATTCTATTCTAGTTAACAATATAATAATATATAATAGGGGAATGATCAATACACACATAAAAAAACACATTATCTTTACACATCAATCACAACCCTCCATTTACTAACTTTTAATGGTCAAGATTATATGTTTATTCTTGTTGTTAGATGAACCAATCTTGACCATTAAAAGTAAGTAAATTGAGGGTTGTAATTGATTTGTAAACATAATGTGTTTTTTTATTTGTGTATAGATCCTCCCCCTATATAATAATATATGATAAAATAAAATATATTTTAAAAATAAAGAAAAACATTTTTTTCCCGTTATTGAATGCTTTGGAAGAAATTAGATATTCACGAACAACTCATGTTCGGTTCGTCAAATGTTCAGTTCATGTTCGTTCGTATTTAAATGAACATGAGTTTTAGTTCATAAACTGAACATGAACAGATGCTTGTTCGGTTTATTTCATTTCATTTACAGCCTACGTACAATGCATGTAACCAAACTAGTAACATACATTATCAAGTTTTACCATTTTGGTTCCCGACCTATCTACAACCACATAATTGAATCAAGTAAGCATAATATATGTGAGTGAAACAATTGTTGGATTGTATACCAAAACGTACAAGTCCATACGTAGAATACCAAATTGTTAAAAATACGATAGTACTGAGGTAGTAAATAAGTTACTATTTATTTTTGCCTCAGTATATATATATATACTAGTAATCGTGTCCCACGGTTTGCGTGTGAGACGCGTAATGCGATAAAATTTAGAAAATAACTATAGTTATGATACAAATATTTGGACAATAAAAAAAATATAAGAGTATAACATGAGAAGACTCAAAAGAATTTTGAGAGCTTAAATAGGGATAAAAAGTGTTATTATTTATTATTTTTTCTTTATTTTTTATGAGAATATGGCATTGTGGTAATTAATAGAAAAGTGTAACAGTATTTTTAAAAAAAAGTGGTAAAATTTGGCAGACTCAAAAAATATTGGATTGACTTATTATAATAGTATATATATATATATATATCATTATATTATAATAAGTCAACGCAAGCCAAATGAGGCTGCCCAATTTAGCCGATTTTTTTCCAAAAATACCTCTATATTTTTTTATTAATTACAATAATATCATATAATATCATGATATCGTGCTCACATAAAAAAAAAAAATAAAAAAAAAATAACAACAAATTATATATATATACACATCACCGATAGTGATTGACGGAGAGGAAGAATTTTGGTGGAGAGAGAGAATAGAATAAATATTAAAGGAAAAAAAGAGAGAATAAAATGATACTTTTGGAATCTCATTCGAAATATCTTCTCCAGATCTTAACCAATCGTATCCACAAGTAACTTTAATTCTAATTTCCTCATTTTGGTTATAGTGTTGTTAATTGTTAGCTAGTGATTTCTTAGGGTATTTCAATTTTGTTATTTTTTTTTGTAAGGATTAGTAATTGGAATATGGGATTTAAATTGTGTCACATTTCAAAGAGTTGTTTTTTTAATACTTAATCTGAATCTTTAAATTATTTACTCGATTTTAGAATTAAAATTTGGAATGTTGGGTTATCATAAATAGTTATTATTTTTTGTCAAAAAGCAATGAGAAAAAGGCTTGCTTGAAAAAAACTGCAGTGTAGTGTTTGGCACCACTTAATTTTTAACTTATAAGTGATTTATAAATTATTTTTATTGATAAGTCATTGGTTACCTTTTTAACTTATAAGTGAGTTGTAAATATACAAACACATTCTATTTGAAAATTTTAAAATTTTGGAAAACTTTAATATGAAAAAGCTAAAACCCTCCGCAAACTCCTAGTTTATAAAATAAAAGATAAGAAAATCTGGGTTTTTGTTATATTATATTTTATTTTATAATCCTGGCCGATCGGAGTATTGTTCTTAGTTTCGGATACAATACAGTTTATAAAAACATAGGCAAAGTGCATTAAAAAGGAGACCTGGTCATTGTGTAAAAGATGTTTAGTGCTTTATTTTTGTAGATTCAGATGAAGTTGGATTTAAAATGTGTTACTTTGCGATGAGCATTGCGGTTTTCTTAGAAGAAAAACATTGCTTTTATAGTTAGATTATAGTTTTTAGAATAAAAACCATATGGTTTGGAATTTGGACTACTATTGTTTCCTCTTTTGTACTGACAGCGATTTTTGAAGTCTGGTTGTAGTTGAGTGATCCTAATGTCGTATTCAAGTAAAACGCGATGTTGTTGGGAGTAATTAAGTAGCATTTTTAGGAAATGTCAGCGAGTGAATTGCGTTAAACTATTACTTAACCCTATGGATGAAGATGAATGGGATTTAAATTGGGTTGCGTTTCAGAGAGAATTGCGATGATACATAAAAAAATGCTTGGTCTCATTGTAGGCTAGTAATAAGTTTATAATTTTTACATTAAAAATGAAAAAAAAAGATTTTTATGTTGTTTGGTACTCTGGCTTGACTGCACATGTGGAAGTCTGATGGGTGCGAGTATTGTTCTTATTATTGAATGCATTTTATTGAAAAACAGGGTTAGAAAAGAAACATACTCCCTCCGTTCCCATTTAATTGTCCACTACGAAACTACGTGCAATTTTGACCGGCTTATAACTTATATCAAAATTGTAGGAATGATTTTTTTTAAAATCTAATCATAAAATTTAACATTTGAACTATATTATCAACTTTTGAAAATTTTCATTCCGACAATTTTGATACAAGTTCTTGGCCGGTCAAAATTGCACGTAGTTTCGTAGTGGACAATTAAATAGGAACGGAGGGAGTATTTTATTAAGGTTAATTTAGTGAGTGAATTGGGTTCAAGTGTTCTTTGATGGTTTTGCAACACATATTAATGGAATTTCTTCAGGATTAATTAGAGAACTATAAATGAATCTCGTGATCAATATAATTTAAATATAACCGTCTTATAAGAGATCTTCTCCATTTGTTCCGAAATCCACTATCTCAACCTTTTATTTTGGACCAAATTTCAGACAGTATAGTGAAAATCCTAGGTTGCTAGTTACTATCATAGAAAGTTTGTTTAAAACTCACAAATCATTTAATATTTTCTTTGGAGTAATGTGATGTCCAAATGGTTGCTTCAAAATGGAAAAAATTCCAATCCGACCCGAATAAATATCGGAAGCACATAGTGAAGAAACAATAAAGAGTATTTACACTTTGTAGTTGTCCAACCTTAAAGGTTAAAATTTATTGTGTGTATTGTAGTTGAAAAAATGAAGTGTTCTTGGTCTCTTTTTTATATCCGTACTAGGTTGAAAGATTGATTTTACCTTGGCTATTCTGAACACTATTTCTTTTTCTTTCGTTCTTCATTTCTACCTGCCTGTAAATATTTCCTCTGACAATTAATTATCTGAATTGTAGGTTGTCCTAATATTGGTTGTTTACATGTTCTATTTTAATACTCCTATCTAACAATATCGCAAGCTTTCAGCTTATTCCTTTAGTTATGAAATCTTTTATCTTTCACAACTGTATGTCTTAATATTGTCACAAATTTATTTGCCATTGCTCCAGCCTTGAGAAAGGAGTTGAGCTGGACTCTCAATGGGTGGAGTTTGACGATATTCGCTACCAAATCCAGGTAGTTTAAATCTATAATTTTATTGCTTAGAATCAATTTTGTTTCACTACAGTTTGAGATATTCTTTCACGTAGTGGGTCTTAATCAGCGAGATCATAATAAATTTTGTAGCTGATCTCGCATTGAAGGGGTTGGGGCGTTACTTTTGCACTTTTACCTTTGGTTTAAGAGTGATTGTTATAGACGGACCTTGTATCTGATTTATGTTTAAATTCATGAATGACGAATTGTCAATCATTTTACTTAGGTGCAAAGAAATCTATACCAACATGTAATAAAAAAAATCTGTCTATTAGGAGAAATATCACTTTTGTTCACCAACCTATGAACTTTTGGCAATTAGGACATCATATGATTAAATTTCACAACTTATAGATACCAACCTACACAAAATCGAACAATCAGTATACCCCCCTATAAAAATTGACAACTTAGACACCAATCTACTTAAAATCATAGCAAAATTCACAGCTTAAACACCAGTCCACTTGAAATCTTATAGAGTTAGTACCTCAACCTTATTAAAACTCATGAGGGGTTAAGAGTTTAAATTTTAACACCGGTCTACTAATTCTTCAATTTTGTTAAGATTGGTGCTTAGTTTTTAACCATCGTGGTTTTTGAGTTAAAATTTCAAAGCTAGTGTACTAAATGTTTGATTTTGTGTGGACTGGTGTCTATAAAATTAACCGTAATTGTGACTTGTAAGGTATACTAATCGTTGAAAGCTAATAGACCGGTGTACATAAATCGAAAATTGAAATTCTTCCTACTTTGGATCTGGACTTTTGAATGTCTGAAGGTTTCAATTAACTAAATTGGTATATGTTTCACAGGCAACCATGAAGAATCCACATATCTTGGTATTGTCTGTATCATTACCAACACCACCTCCAGAAACTATTTTCCCTGGTGGACTTCCTTTTGGTGCAATTGAAGCAATAAAAGCATTATATGGTGTTGTTGTTCAGATTCTTGATCCTCCAAGAGATGGTTTTAATCTCACCATGAAAGTGAACTTAACTAAATTTCCTCCAGATGAAGGTTCAAGGAGTTTCTTTTTATAAGGTCACTATAAGCTTGCCACAGCTATGCTAGATCACATAAATGTATTAATTTTCAAGTTATTCACATCCAATATGTAGATTTAGCTTGACTTCTTTATTAGTCATCGCATTATTATTCTCATCGTTCTCTTTTAGTCATACTTATGAGTTAAAAGTAAAATATATAGTCTTACATTCCTTAGTGATGCTTGAAACTTCGTCATGCTTTACATATCTATAATACTGCAAGAATGAGCAACTATAGATTAGTATGTCTTTCATTTTTCAAAAGGATCTTTTTGATATCTAAACAGTTGAGGAAATTAAACATTTCCCTTAGTTTTAGTTCAGTTTTCAGAATAATTCCCTTCCCTATTGCTAATGCAATTTTTAAAGTTTCAGTTATTGTTCTTTTACAGAGTACAAAAAAAATCTTTTAGTGAAGATTGCATCTATCAGAGAAGTGGTAATGGGCGCCCCACTAAGAGTAGCTCTGAAACACCTCGCTTCTAGGACTGTAGCTCGTAATACAGACGGCCTAATCTCTCTTGTTCATCGACCTATGGAGTCTTTTTTCCTTATTCCTCAGGTACACTTAATTTCATGATATCAATTTCCTCTACATCATGACCTTTTATTTTACAGTATATGGTTTTGGTATATTTTTGAGTCAATTGTTACGCTTCGACAATATATTGCTTCTTCATTGTAGCATTTGAGTCCATTTATTAATCCAATACCATTTTGTGGTTAATATGGCAGGCAGAAAAAGTAACTATAGTGTTTCCTATGAGATTCAAGGATTCCATAGATATTGTTTTGGCAACTTCTTTCTTACAGGTAATTCTAATATCTCTAATTAATTATTATTTCGATGCAAAAAATTGAGGGCACAGTCCGCAAAGTCTCTTGTTTGTGTCGTTACTTCTGTCTTTAGAATTCATTAAATTTTGTGTCCTTAATTTTCCCTATTATCTTTTAGGAATTTGTTGAAGCGAGACGTAGCACAGGTCTCACCAATGCCCCTCCTTGTATATGGTCTTCAACGCCTCCACCAGAACTGAAGGGTGCCCCTGTTGAGGCTTTATCAACAAATGCTGGATTTGTCTCATTTGGTACTGCTATAATCCCACTTTGCTAAGGTTTTGAGAAATATTTTTCTCATCTTCTAACCACATCATATTGTGCTTGGTCATTGCAGTCATTTTCCCACGGCATATAGAAGGCAAAAAGCTTGACAAAACTGTTTGGAATTTGTCAACATTCTATGCGTATGTAAATTATCATGTTAAGGTATGTCCTTTTTGGCTGATAAAGTGATTTTTAAATATAGCATGTTTGGTCGTAACTTATAAGTGAAACCTTGTTTGGTGGAGACGTCTGAGATAGTGATATCCTTATTGTAGGCAACCTGTTTAAATGAGTTTTCTTTGTTTAAGAGTTTTTTCAAAACATAAAAAGAATCAATTGGTAGAGAACTTACCAAACAAGGCCTGACTTTTGTCTCTCCCTTTGTGTTTATGTTACCTATGTGCATTTAAAACAGTGTTCAGAGGGATTTATGCACACCCGGATGAGAAGACGCGTGGAGACATTGATTGAGGTAACAACTTCTCATCCTTTGATATATGTATATGTCTTCTCTGTAGACTGTAGTTGCCCAACTGCTTTCTTCAACTATTGTTTTGCTGTCAAAATGCCCAATGGGTTAGTTCAGTGTCTTACTTTTGACCGGGATGATATATGACTTGTTATGGAACAGAATTTGCACATCATTGGAAAAGTGTGTACTTGTTTTTGGTAGAAATTAGAAAACATTTATATTCCACTAGAGTGATTGATTGTTTCAGAAGGCAACAATTTTGTCAATTTATTGCTCAGGTGGCAAAGTTGCAATTTTGTGTGCTTTAATTAAGACGTGTAGCAAAAACAAGGTGGAAAGTGTCATTTTAGGAAATTGAACCATTTGCATAGACAAAAGTGGCATGATCTAAAAGTAGGGTCAACTACTGTTTAAGAAATTTGAATATCATCCTAGTTTATACTGTCCGGAGTGTATAGTGAATAGTTTGAACTTTGAAGTGTTTAAAGAGTGAGTAGTTTTCAAAAAGATTAGGCTAAAACCAGGTAAAGCTTTAGGATTTTTTCATAATCTGGTTGGGTTTAGTTTCTAGCTCAGCGTTTACTAAAGTTTTTTATTTAGGGGGGTTGATACCGTAGTTGCGATGTAGGGAAACAAAAGCATGAAGCGTAACTGAAAAAATATGAAAAGTGAAAAAATTAAAATTTCTAGAATTTACACGTGACGTGAAATAATGAGAAATGGAAAACGAGAAGCGGAAAACGGCAAATGTGGTTTTCAAAAGGGGAAATGAGTTTCCTGGCAACTATGGTCCATCTCTTGTGCTTTCCTATGGTTTAGACTTCATGGGTATTAATGTGAAGGATTAATCCGGTACTATGCTGAAAACAACTATCATTAATATAACCATTTGTTTACGTTGACCTCACTTTCGTCAATTATCGAAGTGGTTAGAATTTTGTACAATTATAAAATATGCTTATTGTTAAGTCTCATTTGAGAGAACATCTAACAAATTATGCATGTAATGTCTTCAGGCTCTAGAACGTGCCAAACCAGATGCAGATAATGCAAAGAAAACTGGGCAAAATCGATCTTTCAAGCGAATGGTTTGTATTTACAGCACCATGTTCCTCTTATTCTTTCAATAGTTGTGATTTTAGAACTCATTTGATTACATTTTTGCTTCATTTTTTCAGAGCCTTAAGGAAGCAAGGAGCGGAAGGAAGTTGTAAGGCTGGAGACTATGGTAATGTGTAAAATGGTAGCTTTGAGTACATTCTGGAAGTCGACAAGCTCAATGTGAACTAATTGTAATTTCTTAACAGTGGCTTTAGTTGATAGTTCAACCTAGTTATTGTGTTAGGTTGAATCCTCTTTACTTTTGAAATAGTGACGTGGAAATATTTATTTCAATCAAAGTGTTCTTCTTTTGTAGCCAGTGCCTGATGGTTGGGAGTTATCAAACGTAAACTTTCTTCTCATTTCTGTGTTAATGTTTTACCAATTGAAACTCAAAACGAATCTTCATAGAAGATTAAACATAATTTGGTTTATTTTTTGTTAACCTTGTCCAAGGAATTCCAATAACTGCTGATTTTTGTCCACATTGTCAAGTTATATTAAAATCTTTTGCGTGTAACAATCTTTACATCCATCAACCACCCAACTATAATTAGCCTACGGGCAACGAGGTTGACATAATCCAGTCCACAACACACTGAAAAATCCGTAATTAGCATTTAACTCGCCATCACAATTTCTGTAATACGCATAGAACTATTATTATGCACTAACAAATGTTTTGTAAGACTCCAGAAACAATAAACTGCAACGCAAGAGTTAAGAGTAAGACTCTACAAACTAAACAGAAAATGAATTGTCTTGTATCCACAGTCGGAGAGAACCAACACTCTAAACAACCTTTTCAGATGCATAACCAAAATCATAGTAAGATTACTAAAAGCAACAAGAAAATAAGACTTTTTTAAGACAAATATTTATACGATGTGACTAGTCTACTTCACAAGCTAAAATACAGAAGAACATAACATATGATGTTTTCCCGTGGTCAATCTATTTGAAAAGCCTTGGTACTGATTTTTTTGGTATCTTGCCTTCAAGTTTTAATCTTCTGTAAGACTCCCGAATGTGGCAGGGCCTGATCGGCCCACTGTCTTTTCTCTCAGCCATGACAACTCTAGCTGCAATTATATAAAAAGAAGTTCATCAAAATCAATAGTGTAACTAAGCATCAAAATTCCAGCTTTTGCTAATAAGTGTGTTGCTCGCAAATTTCAAATTTATCATGGTCTGAGAAAACCATAGTATAATTTTAAAGACTTTCAGATACCTGTTTCAACAAGCTCTCCCACAAACATCTTTGCTATTCCTGCCACAACGATCGTCATTGGTACAGATATTTTTTGACTCCCGGTAATGCTTACTAATAACTGCATTTATATCAATGCAATCATATTAGCAAGTGAATGAACAAAATTGATTTTTTTGTAATCTTCCATCAATGCTTGAATTAATCAAAGCCGAAGTGGCATATTAACACAAAAATCAATACTATAATTTAACTTAGAAGAACTGCAAATAAAGAGGTATGACAAGCGTTTAACAAATTACCCTTTTCATGACCGACTTCTGAAATCCTGAACGACGAAAGGACTCGTACCTAGTCATTTGTTCCTCCGTGAACTGAGACAAAATGGATCTGGGAAAAGCATCATCAAAAAGAGAATACCTTGATGTCCAGATAACAAGAAAAGAGAAGCATGGTCTTTGTTGAACAATTAGGGAGTAGTAATTTTGGTTGTCAAAAAGAATGTCTATGGAACTGAATTGAAGTGAAACAATATCCATATGCAGGGAAAGATGCAGTGATAAACTATGGGAAAGATGCAGTGATAAACTATGGGAAAGATGCAGTGATAAACTATGGGAAAGATGCAGTGATAAACTATGTAATAGGAGTATGTTTGTCTGGAAAGGTTTTGATAACATTTCATAGTGGGCAAGAACCCACACTCAAAAAACTAGGAGGTGCAGGGTTCGAGTCTTATTAAGGAGGGTATGTGTGATAGCATTTAATCCTCCTAAATAATATTTTAAAGAAGAAAAAAAAGAAGGATGGACATTAACCGACAACAAACAAAATAAAAGAAGAATAAAATATTGAAACCTTAAATCTACCTCTTCTTGAAAATCTAAGCGATCGGTTACCATGAACCATGGAAATTCATCTCAATCATAGTGCAAGCAAGAAAGTAGCTCTAAACGAATCACTTACTAAACACTAGGACACCACACCTTTTAAAATCAAAGCTTTGAAAAGTGAGTTTTGAAATGTAACTCATGATGAGCTCAATGACAAAAGCCAAATCACTTGAGTTAAAAGGACAATATGTCGGTGTAGTTTTTATGGGGATAGCCTTAGCCAAAACTAGTTTGGTTGCCTTAAAACCAATAAGATCGTATAAAGATTAGCACCAGAGATGGCCTTAGCCAAAAATATGTAGGGGCTTGACTGAGCATTGTCGCATGGTCATGCTAGAACTCATCCTATTGAACAAAAGCCAGTTAAATCTGCAAAGTCTTCATTATCAAGTCGGTTTCATTACGTATTTACATACTTACAGGGAGGAGCTATGTAGTTAGTAAAGCCACCATCCCAAAATCATTAACCCCTTACCTATAGCACTATTTCTCGAGGATAATTTAGTGGCCTCAAACCCATAAAAAAAATCAATTCATATGACTTTCGAACTGTCTCCCAATTGATGATTTTTGCTGACATGGAAAACTACTATAGAGCAAAACTCACTGTTCTAGCTTTTAAAGCTGTTATATTCTGGATATACCAATTATACCCTTGCTCATCACTCTTTGTGAGGTAGTTATAGGGGTAAGCATGTTATAAGTGATACCCACCGAGAACTGTCCCAGTCTCACTTAAACTATGCACAATTCCCACCTTGCAGCTGCAGGGGTTCTATCTGTCAATCTGTTTTTCTATGATAAAAAGAAAATCATTTTTAAAAGGGATTTTTATAGTGTGATTTTCCTATTTTATTTATTAAGGCTTATTTTAGTAGCCTCGAACATTAACTAATATCACTTCACAATTCATGCCGCATAATAGTGTTACTTTTTCCAAATGGGCTTTCACAATTTGAATAAATCCATCCGGCATAAAGTTACTGCTTAACACACTGTAGTTCGAGAAGTTATTTAGTAACCTCGAACTTGAACTTATATCACATTACTTATGCAAATCTGCATAATACTGTAGTATAACTAACTTTTCAAATGGACTTAAACTAAGCAATTTTTTTGCTCAAGTCTCTTCACCCAATCTGGAAAAACTCACCCTGTGCCTAAAAGCTCTTACTTAATACTCCTACATTGTACACTAAATATACATACCTTAATTACAAACAAGAATATTTTTTGTAGCCTCGAACTTCAACTAATATCACATTTAACTTATGCAAATCCGGACAGTAGTATTACTAATCTTTCAAATCAACTTGAATTAAGCAATTTTCTTGATTTATCTCTTCACCCAAACCAGAAAATTCCGCACCGTTCCTAAAAGCTCTTGATATAAGCACTTCAATTTGATTAAACTCAATTTCTTTCTAGTTTCTTCAATTTGTATAAATCCATATCCAGACTATGAATTACGCAAACACCAACTAGAAACATATCTAAACAGCTAGCAATTTCTATTCCCAAAAAATCACAATAAATGTAACTAAAAAAAATAAAGTAAATTAAATGAGATTAAATCCACAAATCTGCATAGTAGTATCACTAATTTTTTACAATGGACTTAAATCAACAACTTTTTTGCTTGAATTTCTTCAAGCAATTTTGTAACATCCCCACCGTGCCTAAAAACTCTTACTTAACACATTGTACTCTAAATATATATACTTCAATTAATCGTTAATTAAACTTAATTTCTTTCTAGTTTCTGCAATCTGTATTAATCAGTATTCTGACTATGAATTACGCAAGCATCAACTAGCAACATATCTACACAGCCAGATATTATTAACTAATATCACTTCACAATTCAAGCTGCATAACATTATTACTAATCTTTCAAATGGACTTAAAACTAAAAAGTTCTTTTGCTTAATTCATTTTCGCAATTTGAAAAAATCCTTCCTGCTAAAAGTAAAACTATCACATAGGAGTAGTAACTTATGCAAATCCGCATAGTAGTATGACTAGTTTTTCAAATAGACTTGAATAAACAAATTTTTTTTGCTTTAAATTTCCTCACCCAATTCGAAAAATTCCGCTCCGTGCCAAAAAGCTCTTACTTAACACACTGTACTCTACTAACATAAGTACTTCAATAAATTGCTAATTAAACTTAATTTCTTTCTAGTTTCTGCAATTTGTGTAAATCAGTATCTAGACTAAGAATTACTCAAACATCAACTAGCAGCATATCTACACACCTAGCAATTTCTTTTTTCTTTGAAAATAAATTCCCAAATGAATCACACCGTAACTTACGCCGCATAAAATAATTACTAAGTTTTCAAATGGACTTAAAACTAAATAATTTTTTTCACGCAATTTTTAAAAAAAATTTAATTTCTTTCTGTAATTTGAATATAATCCGCATCCAAACTACGAATTAACGAAAGCATCAATATATCTACACAGCTAGCAATTTCCATTCCCAAATAAACCACAATAATGTAACTAAAACAATTAAAGTAAATAAAAAAAAAGAGAGTAAATAAATACTGCATCTTAGCCATCTTATGAGGATCAGTAGACTCCGAACCCGAACCCATCTTCGAAACCCTCGTATCCCCATCCATCTCATTTTTCCCATTATCATCATCATCATTATTATTATCCTCATTATTATTCTCATTATTATTCTCATTATTATTATTATTGTCATTCTCATTATTATTATTATTATTATTATTATTTTCGTCTTCTTCATCCATATCCATATCTTCTTCCTCATCGTAATCCTCATCCATTTTAGTTTTCCCTTTTTCTTTTTGTTTCGAATTAGGGTTAGGGTTTTGGGTGTCCACGTCATCTTCTTGATCTGCCACGTGTACGGGTGACTCCGTCGGAGACTCGTCGGAGAACGACGCCTCGAATGGATCCTTCGACTCCTTCATCTCTCTCTCTCTCTCTATATATATATATATAAATATATGTATCTATATGTCTATATACTCTTTTCGCCCAAATAAGACGATGACACTGTATTTATAGGTTTTTTTCAATTTAGGTGCAAATACTGTAGTAGTCCTCGTCAATTTAATAGTGTTTCATGTGGGTCCTCAAGTTTTTTTTTTTTTTTTATCAATTATACTCCATCCGTTTCCATTTAATTGTTCATTACGAAACTACTTGTAATTTTGACCGGTTTATAACTTTTATCAAAATTATCGAAATGAATTTATTTAAAATCTAATCATAAAATTTACCATTTGAATTATATGATTAACTTTTAAAAAAATTCATTCCGATAATTATGATACAAATTTTATGTAATTTGATAATAGACCATTAAATACTAATGGAAGTACAGGTTTGTAAACAATTATAGCTTTTATGTAGCATTTGTATGATGTAATCCCAACTCTATGGTTTTGGCAACTAATCCCGATTTTTTTTTTTATCCTGAATAAAATTCCTTTTTGAATGAAAAAATTAAACATCTGTAATCAATATTTTATTTAATGCAAGAGTTTAGTTGGTAACACGCTAGATTGTTTTAAGTGAAAGCCCTCGATCCAATTCAATCGATCCATACCATTTGCTATAATATTTTTGAATTTAAGTTTCAACAAAAGAAAATAATGAAGACAGAGACAGTAGACATCTAGATTTGAAACAAGGACATGTAGATACGGAGTGGCGCTAATTTCCGCTGCCCTATATGTGTCGAGCTTGGAAAGTAATACGCTTAAAACCCTTATATATAAGCAGTATTAAAAGTTGTATGTATGTTAATAAAACGTTCTCGGTGGAAAAAAAACGTGAATGAAAGATCCCACCAAATTGAATTGGTCTAATTTTTGAAAAACAAAACTTCCGGCACTACCGACCAGCACGTAAGCTCAAGTGCTGCTATGGCTATGGTCAGGGCCGGTCCTGAATATATATACGATACAATATTATCGAAAAATCCAAGACCTAAAATGAACCAGATACGTACACTTGTATATATAGTTATTTTTTACTTTTTATATAGGTGTAAACATTGTAGTAGCTCTCGTAAATTTAATAGCGATATATCTGGATCCTGTATTTGGTTTATTTTTTATCAACTCTAGCTTGGTTGCAACTATCAATCGGTATTTTTCTTTTATTTCCCGGGATGTACCAACTGAGCACAATTACGGTGAATTACCGCTTCTACTTATCACTTGTATAGTACGTTCAGTTCTAATGTATATAAATCGAAAAATCAAAAATTTAATGGTAAAATGAAAATTAAATTACAGATATGACAAATATACCAGCGGTTTTGAACCTTTTCACAAGCAATTACAATTGCAAAAATAAAAATGTCACGAGGTCTGAAAGAAGAGGGGGTTGATTTATTATTTATTTACAAAAAAAAACTATAGTGAGTGCTTATGTTTTTTAAATAATTTAGTGCCTAAAGTATTGTTTTTACCATTTATTTTCTTGAAAATCAGAGCAAACTAGTCCAAAAAGTCAATAGATTAAACCAATGACCTATTTCATAAACTTTAACAAAATCCTAATATTTAAAAAAAGTATAAATTTGTATGTGCTCCATTCTTTTATGTCTTCATGAGTCATTGTTTTTCAAAGTTTTTTATCTGACTGATATGTTGTCTAATACTCGTGATTCTAAATCTTATTATATATGTGCTCCATTCTTTATGACCCTATTTGTTTTTTAGAAATATCCTTTGTTTTCCAATGCTTTTCATCTGACTGATTATGTCTAATATGCTTATGATTTAATTTTACGATGAATGTTTATTCATGTTAGTATGACTAGTTGTATTTATATTTTTCTTACTTTGCATAAAATATGTGATGAGTATATCATTTTTTTTCCTATGAATATTTGATGTGAATGGCATCAGCTTGAAATTCAACTAAAAAAACAAGTACTGTATCACATATATAATATCGTGAAGGAACTAATCACATTAAGCTAGTTTATGATAACTTAATTAAACGAACTCTTTCAGACTAAATTTATTGTGCATCATAAAAAGAATTATTTTGGCAAGCTGTTTCTTCTTAAAATCATCTTTCAATTATCCGGCTATTACGCTCGAACATGCTATGTTAAAATGCGATTTTCATTAACATTGCTCTTGATTAAACATTCCAAAATCGCAGGGAAAAGAACATAGCCAGAAATTATTTAACATTCGCTTCATCCAGTAAAGATATAAGAAATGCACAATGTAACGAATAATAATTAGTAATAAGTTTATCCGAAGCCTATCTAAAAATTTTGCTGAAAAATTTGTCTTCCTACCTACGCGAGCCTAAAGACTAAAACTAATTACAAAAATCAGGAAACACGATTAAGTTACTAATTAAAGAACATCCAATCTAATATCACTCTTGGTGCCCTCTTCGACATCGTCGACGTATCTTCTCCAGAACCAATGTTTTCTCCAAACTTGGGAGACCTCTTCGATCGGAATGTTCTTTGTCTCAGGAACAAAAAAGGCGACGAAAGCAGTCATAATGGCAACGAAAACGGCGAACACAACGAACAAGAAATACTTGAGGGTGCACAACCAAGATAGGAAAAATTGAGCAATTATAAACGTGCACAGCATATTGACTGCGACGACAATGCTCTGTCCAGCTGAACGGACTTCAAGGGGGAAGATTTCGCTGGGTACGAGCCAACCAAGTGGGCCCCATGAGCAAGCAAAAGCTGTTACGAAGATGCATATACATATCACCACAGCAGTTGAGTAGAGCTTGCTTAGCTCGACCTCAGCTCCGGATAGACCGAATTTAATCCCAATGAGAACAGCCAATAAAGCCTGTAGTTAATTATGCACACACAAAAAATAGTTAGGGTGGGAGAAAAAATTAGGAAGTGTTATGATAAGGTTATATATCTCTTACATCTTTATTTATGAGTAAATTTGAAGTTGTTAAGTAAAATTCCAAATTGTCGTTCAAAATACATATTTGCCGATCCGATCATTTATTTATGAAATAAATGATTTTAACCAATAGAAGAATGTCATAATAAAGTAAAACGACTAAACGAGAATAGGAACAAAGATACACAAGTCCGATCAAATAATTACTCCATATAAGTACGTATACCTGAAATACGAGCATAAGGCCTCCACCCCAGAAAAACAGTTTACGGCGACCCCACTTATCAATTCCGTAAATCGATATAAATGTGGCCAAACAGTTAACCCCACCAGTGATTAGTGCCGAACCTAGCGAAGCATTGTGTCCAAATCCGATCGTCTTAAAAATTTCAGGCGCGTAGAACATGACCATATTCATGCCAGTGACTTGTTGGAAAAATGGGATTAGTATAGCCAACACGAGTTGAGGCCTATACTTTCTCATCAAGAGGTTACGCCATGGGTTTTGTACTTTCTTAGCCTCATCGCTAGCTTTAACCAAATCGTTTAATTCGTGTTCAACGTTAACAACGCCACGTATTTTTTGTAGTAGTCGTTTGGCCTCGTCGTGTTTTTCTCTTTCGATTAATGAGTTGGGGGTCTCTGAGACCAATAGAGACGAGGCGATCATGATCAAAGCTGGAACAGCGGCGCATCCTAAGCTGATGCGCCACCCCATATTACCACCTATTTGGTTGGTGCCAAGGTTTACGGCATTGGCGACAAGTATGCCAATGGTAATTGATAGCTGAAAGCATACGTTTAATGAGCCTCGGTGCTTGTAAGGAGCCATTTCGGAGACGTATAGAGGTATGGACTACAATATTACAAGAAAGAAAAAGAATTAGCATGCCTTATTTTCAGAGGAAAATGATGAGTTCTATAAAAAACAAAGAAAAAAGTTCCATAAAAATAAATTATTTTGTGGTTGCAGTAATTAGACGTTGTTATAACAAAACTCTATTAGTATAGAATATTTTAAGAAGTCACAAATAAAATGATGTATCAACTAAGGGCTAAGGCAACTGTTAGCATTTTAGAAATATATATAACATTATTGAAGACAACTTGCGGTACTTCAGATAGCAAAGAAAGTGAACAAAACAAACGAAAACAACAATTTAAAGTAAAATAATTATGTACCTGTGTAGCAAAACCGACACCAAAACCCAAAAAAATACGACCAACAATCAACATGGCGATGCGTACTGCAAAGCCGTTGAGGATCGCACCCACACAGAAGATGAAACCGCCCACAAACATGGAAAACTTACGGCCTAATCTTTTGGTCACCCATGCAGCAACGAAAGAAGCAACAAGAGCGGCCAAGTAAAGAGATGACGTAAAAAAGGTAAGTTTATGGCTGTCGAACTTGCAGTACTGGTTGGTCGAGTGGTCCAGCTCTTCCTTTCGATAAACAGATGGGAAGAATTGTTGGAGAAAAGGAGGCATTGAGGTAACTCCACCTAATACAAGTACAAGAAATTGATTAATATTGAGAATCACAAAATGAAGTGATAGAAAGATCAAACAACATATTCTAACTTAACATGAATAACAGGCCAGTTATTTACCTTGGTACATAAAAATGTTTAATACAAAATACATTGTTTTCTTTATTTTTTTCTTTGCTTATATGATATATTTTGTTGAGTAATGACTAATGAGTAGGCAAGGTCCTAGGCTTAAATATTTCAACTGACCAAATAGAAAAATATTAGCATTAATCATAAAAAAACTACTCCCTATAATTAATCATATGTTCTTTCGTGAGAATATATACAATAAATTATATAAGTACGTAGTGTGTACATACATAAGTATTAAAGAAAAGTAAAGTAAATCGAGTTTAATCATACCCTAAATCTAGTGAAATTGATCTACTCTGACATTCGATATTCTGATGTGGGTTCTATTTTATTGTATTAATCTCGGCCGAGTTGAGTTTCAGTGTGATGTTATAAGCTTCACACAGTAAAATTAAAGTGACTGGGACCTTAAACAACTAAATGAGAAAATTTTGTTATGAACGGTACCATATATATAGTCAGATAAACAAGAATATCTGGAGATAAATAAGAATATATATAATGATGATTAGGAGGGATAATTTTAAAAATAAAATAGGTTGGGTTTACTTACCGGTGATGCCGATGTCATATCCAAAAATCAACCCTCCCATAGCCGCGACAAAACAAGTGATAAGTACATAACGAGTCAGTTTTCCGGGATAACCTCCCGATCCGTCGTCACCCGGAGTAATACCTCCCACCACCATGTTTTTTTTGTGTTACTGCAAGATTAAATGAATAAATGATTAAAAACACTAGAGCACTGTGGAAGAAACATTGTAATATATTGGAAAACATATATAATTACTAGCGTTTGCACCTATTCGATCATGGTGTCCAAACAAATATTATAATCATAAGTTCTCCTAAGGTTTTATAACTTTGCCATGACAAGGTTGTTGAATAATTATCTAGTAGTAATATTTTATATATATGTTGGTACTGGTACATATTCATCTTTTAGTCTTAATTAAGATACAAAAAAGTGACAAAAAATACACAAATTACAATTTCACACCAGTAACCAAAAAGAGTTAAAAGCATGTCTATTAAGTGATTCTTATAAAGTTAATTAATAAAAAAATTCAATTGATATTTCAAATAAGAAATATTTTCTGTAATATGGGGTGTGTTCTAATTGTGGGTAAGACAGTAAGATTCTTTTAGAAAAAAAGTTGTCATGACTTAGTAGAAGTATATTGAAGTATTGATTCCGTAATGAATGAATTCTCTTATTGTTGTTGTATTGTCTGTATCAATAATATGCGCTGAAAAAAAGTTAATAAAGGTTCATTCTGTGTAACTGTTTATAAAAGTAGTCACGTCGTATAGATGGTACGTACCAAGTATTTGTCAATTCACTAATGATTGTTTTTTTAAAGAAAAACATATATATTTTAGCAAATCAAACTCAGGTCTCAAGTTTATATTTTACTAGCAATATATCTTTATGGAAAAAAACAATACCACATAATCTAGCAAGGTAGAACTCAAGGGGTAATTAATACTTAACAAATATTAGTCTATGTGAAGTAAACTAATTCTATCTATACCTGCATATAATAACAAAACCTAGAATGGCAAAACGAATATATATAAGAAGAATAGAGCTATATAGGCAAAAAGAACTTACAAAAGAAAGTTGTCAAATTTTATCTCTCTATATCTATTTTCCAGACACGAATATTATGCTGAAGTTGTAATTATGGCTTATGCTTAAGACTTGTCTGGTATTTATAAGATAAATCATGTGTTTTTCCTACAACGACTGGAATTAGAATATCTAACTATTTTGTATGGATAATTTAATAGTTGCGCATACATATACGTCCTACTGAAACTGAAATTATGTAGAATCCAAATCCTGATACAATTTGTCTAAGGAAATATTGTAAGAGTGTCTTAATCGATTCCTTATCCATACTCAATTTAACCTAGGTATAAAATATGTAATCTTAATCTCCTATATTTGTATCAAGGGTAAAACTCAGGCACTTAACAAAGAGAGTCAATTAATTAGTTAACACATTATAACATTTAGTATACTTATTTAATATTTTTTTTATTTTTTTATAATTAATGGGTAAAACCGACATTTTTATTTATTTATTTATAAAAATATGGGAAAAAATCCCACAAAATAAACAAAGTTTAGTATCAAAGTACAATAAAACCTCTATATAGTAATATTATGGGGACCACGAAAAAATATTATTATATAGAAGTTATTTCTATATAAAGTTTACATATTAAAAAAATAAAAAATATATGTATTTGCATAATATTAGATACATATACATGATTCATTATAAGTTAAAACAAACAAATAAATCTATCAAAAGTTTAGTTAAACAAATACATGTATGTAGAAAACAAATACTTTAACCGATTAAGAAATCGTTGCTGGAATTAAACAAGATGTAGGAGAAGATAACCCGAAGGATAATAGTATAGAAATACAAAAGGTTTCATGTCAAGAAGTTTTTAAAATGCTTGACAAATTAGAAATGTTTTGGATTCAACAAGATGTTATCCATGTCGACGAGCTAGTACGGACGCGCAATTTAAAAGATGTGGTAGTAATACAAAAATTAAGTCATCATCGTAAACAACCTTACATAAGTATTCTACATCATTATAAATTTACTGTAATTAGATATATATATTTTTGTAATGAAATGTATTTTATTCTTATAAAGAAGAGGTGGATTTATAACTAACGGGACCATAAAAAACTACGGAATATGACAATAGAGAGTTTATTCCTATTTTGAACTGGCCCGAGTTGGGAGCAGAATTTTTTATTACTATAGGGAGGTTATTCCTATATGCAGTATTCTTATAGAAAGGTTTTATTGTAATAGATTTGGAGAGAATTTATGTAAATCTGTAATGAATAATTTATTAAGAAATTAATGCATCAATATACTACTCCATCCGTCCCTAAATAAGTGTCAATTATTCCATATTTTCTTGTCCCAAAATAAGTGTCCGCTTTCCTAATTTATCAATGAAAAAATTATAAAAGTAATATAATATCCTCAAATATTGCAACGAATACATTTCAAAAATTGACAATAATAATTATTTAATTTAAATTAGGGCTATAATTGTAACTTTCGTATGCAATTAATAACATCTCTTAATATTTACCGAAATACAAGGAGGACACTTAAAAATGGACGAAGGGAGTATTATTTTATTTATTTCCATATTTCACATATTTTAATCAATATTTAAGTTTATGATAGTCAAAACTAGGGTTTTATATGTTTAAATGAGTTTTTATTGTGTTATGTCATCAATTTGTTTTTATTTTCTTGCTACAAAATATCAAATCTTACCATAAATCATTAAATGCTAAATTAATGGAATGAATAGAATTTGAATGATTAGATAGTATCCATAATTGATCTAGATGCATTAATTTATGGATTAGGGTTAAACAAAGCCCCAAAGGTCCTTGTTAGCTGAACCGATTAATTACATTGATCATGTCGATCTTAATCTTTCTATATTTTTATAAAGGTGTACCTTAACCTGAGCCCCATGACAGAACTGAAAAACATATATGTTAGTAATTTATTATCATTTCCAATTATCATATATGAAATTATAGAGTCCGTTTGTGAATGTAAATTCTCGATCCAATGGTGAAAACATTGAGCACTCTTATATATATGTTTCAACATGAGAAAGTTACATTAAAACTTGGTATCATGCATCACCACACCACATTAGTATTTTGCACCACCAAAGTTAATATTATTATTAATATGGGTGGAGGCAGTACCAAATGTTTAGAGTTGCAAAAATATAAAACAAAATATTTTTCAAAATGTAAATAACAGAAAAGCGGGATTTTATACCTTTTTTTTTATCATGGTTTCTTAATCTTTTTTATACCCGGTTTCTAATTTTTTTTTTAATTTTTTGGTCAATGTTAACTTTATTTTCCAAACTTAAAAAAAAAAGCGGCAGGAATAAAACTACGTCCAGTCACGACTCATGTTTCAAAAGTTTTAGCATTTGAAAATTGACCAAAAATAAAATAAAAATTAGAAAACAAGGTAAAACAAATACATTTTATTGGATTATGCCAAAATACATGTTTTATGATTGCAGGAAAGTTACTAGTTACAACTGACAGTTGCAACATGCTGTTATGCAGATTTCTGCAAAATATGTATTTTCTGCAAAATATGTATTTTCTGCATATATTTTATTTGCAGAATATTTTATCAATGCAGATTATATTCTCACATTTTTATATAGATGTGATTTATGTTTTGAGAATATTTGAGTATTAAATAAAGGTAATTGTCTTTCCAAATTATGTGGGATTTGTTTTTAAAAATATTATCTTATGAAAAAATTTAATCTATTCCTTAAAATTTTCTAAATAAAATCTTTTTTTATTTTATCTTATATGAATGATTAGTTATTGATTTATTGAGTATAAGTTTGATCATGTTAGGAGATATATTATTCCATATATAAATCTATCAAAAAGATTGGCATGTGTGAATCTTTTTGAATAAACATATTATCTCCTACTTCAAGATATATACTATATACTAACAGATTTGATTAGATTTGTTTGTGCTGCAATTATTTGAATTATAGACAAGATATCTTGAAGATTGGAAAGAGTTTATCTCCTAAAAAGAAGCCAATTAAATCTCCTTGTTACAAGTAAAGTCAGTCGAATTTCCAAATATATTTGGAGCTAAAATATGCATGTGTTCCTAACAAGATTAATCTCTAAAGATCTTAAAAAGATGGCGATCAAATCTTCAACCAATAGGCAGCGAGATTCTTGAAGATTGAAGAAAAGGAATTATGAAGATTTGGGAGACTTTTTATTCTTATAAACAATCTTAACTTTCTTGTAAAAAATTGTGTGTTCTAAACATATAAATAACTTATCTTAGAGAGAATACACGTGAGCTAAAAATGCGAGAGTAACAATGACGGGATGTTATTGTTTATAAGTAGTAGTTATTTGGTAATAGCAAAATAGTGATAGGCAGAAAAATCTAGAGGGAGTGAGAGTTTTTCATAAGTCTTGTGTCCTATTTTGTACGCTTGAAATAATACTACAAAGTGAGTGAGTGCTCCGAAGACGTAACCCGGGAGGGGTGAACTTCGTTACAAACGTCTTGTGTTCTTTTACTTTTAAAGTTACATACGTTCATTGTTCATCAGATTAACATGGTTGCAACCATAGTTGTAACTGCAGTTGCAACCATCAGCTCTACAACAACTAGAACTACAGATAGGAATTTCAATTGGCATCAGAGATTCACACTAGACCCTACTTGGTGTGGATCCTGTGTTCTGGTCAAGATGGACATGATGATGGAAGGAAACGCTAGCAACAGACCACCACTGCTTGAAGGAGGTGGAAACTATGAGGTATGGAAAATCCGGATGAAGTCACACATCAAACAACAAGATGAGATGGGTTGTAAATCGATTCTGAATGGATGGGAGGTCCCTATGATATCTAATGGTGATGGAGAATTGGTACTAGTAGCTGAAGAAAGTTGGAGTGAAGATGAAAACCGACTTGCAAGAGTAAATTCCACAGCCATCGATCTAATCTTTGCTGGAGTCACATTAATCGTCTTCAGGTATATCTCTCACTATGAAATAGCTAGAAAAGCTTGAAATATTTTGAAAGTCACTTTTGAAGGAACTACAAAAGTTACAGCCTATAAAGTTCAACAATTACAAACTTTATTTGAGAATTTTAAGATGAAAGAAGATGAAACTATTGAAAAGTTTAATGGTAGAATTTGTGAAGTGGCTCATGATGCTTTAGTCTTAGAAAAAAGATATAGTGAAACAAAACTCGTTAAAAAGGCTTTTAGATCTCTTCCTGATAGATTTGAAATGAAAGTAACTACTATTGAAGAATCAACTGATCTTGAAAGATTAAAACTTGAATTAATGGGAAACCTTATGTCTCATGAACAAAAATTTCAAAAAGCTAAGAAAATTGAACAAGCTGTAGCTTTTTAAGCCAAGAAAACTAAAACTCTTATTTTTTATGACAGTAACGATGAAGAACAATTAGCCTTCTTTGCAAAGAGAATATACAAGAAATTTAAAAATAAGAAAGTTTTTGAAACTAGAAACTTTAAATCGTATGTCAAAAAGGAAACACAGTCTGATAATTATGAGAATACAATGCATGAAAAATGGGGATCCAAGGAGAAAGAATTTAAAAACAAAACCAGTAATATCCAATGTAGAGAATGTAGTGGTCATATACAAGCTGAATGCGTTAATACTTTGAAAATGAACAAATCTGCTCTAACGGCTACTCACAATGATAACACTAATTCTGATGATGAGGATAGTCATAGTTACTTTTCTATAGAAACTGTTTTTATGGTTAAAATCGATAGTGATAATCAGTCAGTTACAACCACAGTTAGAACTGAACTTGAAACCGACTCTGAAAGTGATGAAGAAGAAGTTTCTAAAGAACAAATTGAAAAGCAATATATCTGTTTATATGAAAAGTACAAGACTCTCAGTAAAAAAATGTCTTTCTATGAATAAACTAAATGGAGATTTAACTAATCAAGTAAAGGATCTTAATGAAAAACTTTCTAGGAAACAACTTGAATTAAATGAGACCAAAAGAAAGATAAAACTGTTAAACGTCTCTGCCACTGAAAAACTTGATGAAATGCTATCCTACTCTAGGGCCTCAAAAGATAATAGTGGATTAGGTTATACTAGTTTCGAAGAAAAAGGGAAAACTGTTTTTGTTAAACCTATAAAAATACCAAAACTGGATATGGTTAAAAGTAAAGTTACAACCACGGTTGTAACCAATTAGAATAGGACCGTAAAAGTAGATTTACTAATAACAAGTCTTTTTTCAAAAATTGTAATTTTTGCAATAATTCAGATCACTTTGAAAGAGAATGTTATTTGAAATTACACAAAAATTCTATTGCCCATGATATTACTGTTAAATTGAGTCTTAATCAAAAATTCAAATGGATTTGGGTACCTAAAAGGAAAACTGACAAGGCTCAATGTATCTCTGCATCTATTACTGCTTTAAAAGTTTCATCATCTAATGCATGGTATTTTGATAGTGGTTGTTCTAGACACATGGCAGGTAATGCAAAATTTCTCAAAGATATTTGTAAAGCTCCAGGTAAAAGTGTTACTTTTGGTAGTGGAGATACATGTAAAATAATTGGTAAATGAATATTGAACAAACGTGGAATGACTGAACTTAATGATGTATTTCTTGTGGATGGGTTAAAGGCTAATTTACTCAATATAAGTGAACTTTTTGATAATAATATGCATGTTAGTTATAATATAGAAAAATGCCTTATTACTGATAAAAATGATAACTTGATTATGGTCGGTGTTAGATCTTCCGATAGTTGTTATATTTATGATGAATCGAACACTGAATCTATAAAAAATACTTGCAATCAATTTGTCACTGATAATACTGAGATTTGGCACAAGAAATTAGGGCATGTGAATTACAAAACTCTAAGTAAATTAGTCAATATGGATCTTGTTAGAGATATTCCTAAGCTGAACTTTAAAAATAATGTTACTTGTGGTGATTGTGCTAAAGGAAAACAGACTAAGAGTGTTCACAAAGGTACTAATCAAATTTATACCAAACAAGTACTAAAATTACTTAATATTGATCTTATGGGCCCGATACAAACTGAAAGCATAGGCGGTAAAAGATATATTTTTGTTGTTGTTGATGATTTTTCTAGATTTACATGGGTTGTTTTTTTAAGAGAAAAATCAGATGTTTTTAAAGCTTTTCGAGAATTGTGTTAAAAACTTCAAATAGAGAAAGACTCTACAGTTGGTAAAATTATGAGGATAAGAAGTGACCATGGAACTGAATTTGAAAACAGTAAGTGTAAAGATTTTGTGATACTCTTGGTATAAGACATGAATTTTCTGCTCCTAAAACTTCACAACAAAACGGTGTAGTAGAAAGAAATAATAGAACTATTCAAGTGATGGCTACAGTCATGTTAAATTCTAAGAAATTAGCTAAAATATTATGGGCTGAAGTCATTAGTACTGCATGCTATATTGTGAATATGGTCTATTTAACAAAATGAACCAATAAGACTCCCTATCAAATCTGGAAAGGTAGAAAACCTAGTGTTAAATATTTTCATGTGTTTGGTTGTGTTTGCTATATTCTAAAAGATAGAAAACACATTGGGAAATTTGATGCTAAAAGTGATAAAGGAATATTTATTGGTTATGCTCAAAACAGTAGAGCTTTTCGAGTCTTTAATTTAAGAACAAACACTCTTATGGAGTCATATAATGTTGTGTTTGATGAATCTAAGAATATATCTGAGATCATAGGTGATGAAGATGAGCGTTGGAACATGGAACAAACAGGGGATTATAAGGTTCTAGACGTGGTTACAAGTCCAGTTACAACCACAGTTGTAACGAGAGTGAAGAGGCAGCAGAAACTGATCAAAATGCTGCAGTTCAAACTGAAAGGAGAACTCGGTATGTAACAACTCAAATAAATCACTCTCTGAATGATGGCATAGGCGATGTCAATGAAGGTATGAAAACTAGACACAAAAATTATGATGTGGTTAATTTTGCTTGTTACATTTCTCAAGTTGAACCCGAAAACATTAAATAATCTTTAAATAATAGTGAATGGATCTTAGCTATGCAAGAAAAACTTTCACAATTTGAACGAAATAATGTTCCGATTTTGTTGCCTAGACCTACTAATAAAAATATTATAGGAACAAAGTGTGTTTTTAAAAACAAAAGCAATGAAGATGGAATAATCGTTAGAAATAAAGCGAGGTTAGTAGCACAAGGATTCACTCAAATTGAATGAGTTGATTTTGATTAAACATTTGCACATGTAGCTAGAATAGAATCTATACGAATGCTTTTGTCTCTGGCTTGCTTGTATGATTTCAAATTGTTTCAACTTGATATTATGAGTGCGTTCTTAAATGGTAATATTCAAGGAGAAATATATGTTTGTCAATCTAAAGGATTTGAAGATCCAAAATTTCCTGAGCATCTTTATTTTTTGAAAAAAAACCTTGTATGGATTGAAACAAGCCCCTAGAGCTTGGTATGATAGATTAACGAAATACTTGATTGAAAAAGATTTTAATAGAGGAGGAGTTGATAAAACTCTTTTTACTAAGAAAACTGCTAAGTATATTATTATTGCTCAAATTTATGTTGATGACATTGTGTTTGGCTCCACTTCTGACTTTAGAATTTCTGAGTTTATTGATGATATGAAAACTGAATTTGAGATGAGTGAAGGTGATGAGCTTACCTATTTTCTTGGTCTTCAAGTAAAACAAAATGATAAAAGAATCTTTCTTAGTCAAAGTAAATATGCAGATAATCTTGTAAAGAAATTTGTTTTGAATGATATTAAAGAGAAAATAACTCTTATAAGTACTACCGTTAAATTGTCTAAGAATGATAAAAGGAAAAGTGTGTGCCCTACATTATATAGATCTATGATTGGTTTACTTTATTTGACTGCTAGTAGACCTGATATATGCTTGAGTGTTGGAATTTGTGCTAAATATCAGGTTAACCCTCTTGAAACTCACTTGTTAGCTGTTAAATGAATTATTATATATGCCAAAGGGACAATTAATTTGGGTGTGTTGTATACTAAAAATACCAATAATTTTCTAGTGGGATATTGTGATGCTGATTGGGATGAAAATATTGATGATAGAAAAAGTACATCAGGGGGTTGTTTTTACTTTGGTAATAATTTTGGTTTAGTAAAAAACAAAACTGTATTTCTTTATCAACTAATGAAGCAGAATATATCGCTGCAGAGAGTGAATGTACCTAACTTTTATGGATGAGACAAATGTTTTGCGATTATAATATAAAATAAGAAATTCTAACTTTTTTTGTGATAATAAAATCGCTATATATTTAGCATTCCAGAACTAAGCACGTTGATCTAAGACATCATTTTATTAGAGAATTAGTTGAAGAAAATAGTTTAATTATAAAACATGTCTCTACTGAAAGGCAATTAGCAGATATTTTTACAAAACCCCTTGATACTAATAAATTTGAAACTTTGAGAAGTGACATTGTAGTATGTCCTTATGAATTTAATTTATTATATTTGCAATTTATGCATATTTGTGAGGAACATGAGTAGTGTTTATGTGATCAAACGTAATTCTTATTGAGGTTAAACGTATTTTTATCTTGAAAAAGTTGCTGGTTAATGACCATAAAAGATGTGAACTAAGTGCAAAAGAATAATTGAATCTAAAACCCTTTCGAAAGAACTAAGTGTTAGTACACAAAAAGTAAAATGGTTATAAGTGTGGTTACAACTGTAGTTGTAAGCTAAATCTTTTTATCAGACCTGATCTAAGTGCGTAAATGGTGTTCACTCAATGTCCTAACCAATATTTTTGGGATAGACCTTTTATGGATTAGATATTATTGTGATATTCTTAGTATACCCATATATTTTTAACAGGAGTCCATAACACACGCTATTGATTATACTCTTTGATGCGAGTTTATATTTACTATCCTAATTCTTATATTTTATATATGAATTTTGCAATGCTAATGTGTAGAGGGAGTAAAGTATTAAACTCCAAGTATTTGTCATATCCAATGATAAATGGAGAGATTGTTAGAATTTAATGTGACTTGTTAAAGTTACTTAATTTGTTGTCGTATTGGATTCTGCCAAAATACTTGTTTTATACTTGTAGGAAAGTTACTGGTTACAACTACGGTTGCAAGCTAGTCCAATAATTTAGTGCCTAAAATATTGTTTTTACCATTTAGTTTCTTGAAAATCAGAGCAAACCAGTACAATAGTCAATAGATTAAACCAATGACCTATTTCATAAACTTTAACAAAATCCTAATATTTAAAAAAAGTATAAATTTGTATGTGCTCTATTCTTTACGTCTTCACGAGTCATTGTTTTTCTAAGCTTTTTATCTGACTGATATGTTGTCTAATACTCGTGATTCTAAATCTTATTATATATGTGTTCCATTCTTTATGTCGTTTTGTTTTTTAGAAATATCCTTTGTTTTCCAATGCTTTTCATCTGACTGATTATGTCTAATACGTTTATGATTTAATTTTACTATGAATGTTTATTCATGTTAGTATGACTAGTTGTATTTATATTTTTCTTACTTTGCATAAAATATGTGATGAGTATATCATTTTTTTTCCTATGAATATTTGATGTGAATGACATCAGCTTGAAATTCAACTAAAAAACAAGTACTGTATCACATAATATCGTGAAGGAACTAATCACATTAAGCTAGTTTATTATGATAACTTAATTAAACGAACTCTTCCATACTAAATTTATTGTGCATCATAAAAAGAATTATTTTGGCAAGCTGTTTCTTCTTAAAACCATCTTTCAATTATCCGGATATTACGCTCGAACATGCTATGTTAAAATGCGATTTTCATTAACATTGCTCGTGATTAAACATTCCAAAATATCATTCGAAACTGTCACAGGGAAAAGAACATCGCCAGAAATTACTTAACATTCGCTTCATCCAGTAAAGATATAAAAAATGCACAATGTAACGAATAATAATTAGTAATAAATTTATCCGAAGCCTATCTAAAATTTTGCTCAAAAATTTGTCTTCCTACCTACGCGAGCCTAAAGACTAAAAACTAATTACAAAAATCAGGAAACACGATTAAGTTACTAATTAAAGAACATCCAATCTAATATCACTCTTGGTGCCCTCTTCGACATCGTCGACGTATCTTCTCCAGAACCAATGTTTTCTCCAAACTTGCGAGACCTCTTCGATCGGAATGTTCTTTGTCTCAGGAACAAAAAAGGCGACGAAAGCAGTCATAATGCCAACAAAAACGGCGAACACAACGAACAATAAATACTTGAGGGTGCACAACCAAGATAGGAAAAATTGAGCAATTATAAACGTGCACAGCATATTGACTGCGACAACAATGCTCTGTCCAGCTGAACGGACTTCAAGGGGGAAGATTTCACTGGGTACGAGCCAACCAAGTGGGCCCCATGAGCAAGCAAAAGCTGCTACGAAGATGCATATACATATCACCACAGCAGTTGAGTAGAGCTTACTTAGCTCGATCTCAGCTCCGGATAGACCGAATTTAATTCCAATGAGAACAGCCAATAAAGCCTGTAGTTAATTATGCACACACACAAAATAGTTAGGGTGGGAGAAAAATTAGGAAGTGTTATGATAAGGTTATACATCTCTTACATTTTTATTTATGAGTAAATTTGAACTTGTTAAGTAGAATTCCAATTTGTCGTTCAAAATACATATTTGCCAATCCGATAATTTATTTATGAAATAAATGATTTTAACCACTAGAAGAGTGTCGTAATAAAGTAAAACGACTAAACGAGAATAGGAAAAAAGATACACAAGACCGATCAAATAATTACTCCATATAAGTACGTATACCTGAAATACGAGCATAAGACCTCCACCCCAGAAAAACAGTTTACGGCGACCCCACTTATCAATTCCGTAAATCGATATAAATGTGGCCAAACAGTTAACCCCACCAGTGATTAGTGCCGAACCTAGCGAAGCATTGTGTCCAAATCCGATTGTCTTAAAAATTTCAGGTGCGTAGAACATGACCATATTCATGCCAGTAACTTGTTGGAAAAATGGGATTAGTATAGCCAACACGAGTTGAGGCCTATACTTTCTCATCAAGAGATTACGCCACGGGTTTTGTACTTTCTTAGCCTCATCGCTAGCTTTGATCAAATCGTTTAATTCGTGTTCAACGTTAACAACGCCACGTATTTTTTGTAGTAGTTGTTTGGCCTCGTCGCGTTTTTCTCTTTCGATTAATGAGTTTGGGGTCTCTGAGACCAATAGAGACGTGGCGATCATGATCAAAGCTGGAACAGCGGCGCATCCTAAGCTGATGCGCCACCCCATATTACCACCTATTTGATTGGTGCCAAGGTTTACGGCATTGGCGACAAGTATGCCAATGGTAATTGATAGCTGAAAGCATACGTTTAATGAGCCTCGGTGCTTGTAAGGAGCCATTTCGGAAACGTATAGAGGTATGGACTACAATATTACAAGAAAGAAAAAGAATTAGCTTGTCTTATTTTCAGAGGAAAATGATGAGTTCTATAAAAAACAAAGAAAAAAGTTCCATAAAAATAAATTATTTTGTGGTTGCAGTAATTAGACGTTGTTATAACAAAACTCTATTAGTATAGAATATTTTAAGAAGTCACAAATAAAATAATGTATCACCTAAGGCCTAAGGCAACTGTTAGCATTTTAGAAATATATGTAACATTATTGAAGACAACTTGCGGTACTTCAGATAGCAAAGAAAGTGAACAAAACAAAAGAAAATAACAATTTAGAGTAAAATAATTATGTACCTGTGTAGCAAAACCGACACCAAAACCCAAAAAAATACGACCAACAATCAACATGGCGATGCATACTGCAAAGCCGTTGAGGATCGCACCCACACAGAAGATGAAACCGCCCACAAACATGGAAAACTTACGGCCTAATCTTTTGGTCACCCATGCAGCAACGAAAGAAGCAACAAGAGCGGCCAAGTAAAGAGATGACGTAAAAAAGGTAAGTTTATGGCTGTCGAACTTGCAGTACTGGTTAGTCGAGTGGTCCAGCTCTTCCTTTCGATAAACAGATGGGAAGAATTGTTGGAGAAAAGGAGGCATTGAGGTAACTCCACCTAATACAAGTACAAGAAATTGATTAATATTGAGAATCACAAAATGAAGTGAAAGAAAGATCATACAACATATTCTAACTTAACATGAATAGCAGGCCAGTTATTACCTTGGTACATAAAAATGTTTAATACAAAATACATTGTTTTCTTTCTTTTTTTTACTTATTTGATATATTTTGTTGAGTAATGACTAATGAGTAGCAAGGTCGTAGGCTAAATATTTCAACTGACCAAATAGAAAAATGTTAACATTAATCATAAAAAAATTACTCCCTATAATTAATCATATGTCCTTTCGCGAGAATATATGCAATAAATTATATAAGTATGTAGTGTGTACATACATAAGTATTAAAGAAAAGTAAAGTAAATCGAGTTTAATCATACCCTAAATCTAGTGAAATTGATCTACTCTGACATTCGATATTCTGATGTGAGTTCTATTTTATTGTATTAATCTCGGTCGAGTTGAATTTCAGTGTGATGTTTAAAGCTTCACACAGCAAAATTAAAGTGACTAGGACCTTAAACAACTAAATGAGAAAAATTTGTTATGAACGGTACCATATAATATAGTCAGATTAACAAGAATATCTGGAGATAAATAAGAATATATATAATGATGATTAGTAGGGATAATTTTAAAAATAAAATAGGTTGGGTTTACTTACCGGTGATGCCGATGTCATATCCAAAAATCAACCCTCCCATAGCCGCGACAAAACAAGTGATAAGTACATAACGAGTCAGTTTTCCGGGATAACCTCCCGATCCGTCGTCACCCGGAGTAATACCTCCCACCACCATGTTTTTTGTTGTGTTACTGCAAGATTAAGTGAATAAATGATTAGACACACTAAAGCACTGTGGAAGAAACATTGTAAGATATTGGAAAACATATATAATTACTAACGTTTGCACCTATTCGATCATGGTGTCCAAACAAATATTCTAATTATAAGTTCTCCTAAGGTTTTATAATTTGCCATGACAAGGTTGTTGAATAATTATCTAGTAGTAATATTTTATATATATGTTGGTACTGGTACATATTCATCTTTTAGTCTTAATTAAGACACAAAAAAGTGACAAAAAATACACAAATTACAATTTCACATCAGTAACCAAAAAGAGTTAAAAGCATGTCTAATTGATTCTTATGACAGTTAATTAATAAAAAAATTCAATTGATATTTCAAATAAGAAATATTTTCTGCACTATGGGGTGTGTTCTAATTGTGGGTATATTTAATTATTGATTCCGCAATGAATGAATTCTCTTATTGTTGTTGCATTGTCTGTATCAATAATATGCGCTGAAAAAAAGGTTCATTCTGTGTAACTGCTTATAAAAGTAGTCACGTAAAATATTTCTTTAAGCACTCTATCGTATAGATGGTACTACCAAGTATTTGTCCATTCACTAATGATTATTTTTTTAAAGAAAAACATATATATTTTAGCAAATCAAACTCAGGTCTCAAGATTATATTTTACTAGCAATATATCTTTATGGAAAAAAACAATACCACATAATCTAGCAACGTAGAACTCAAGGGTAATTAATACTTAACAAATTTTAGTCTATGTGAAGTAAACTAATTCTATCTATACCTGCATATAATAACAAAACCTAGAATGGCAAAACGAATATATATAAGAAGAATAGAGCTATATAGGCAAAAAGAACTTACAAAAGAAAGTTGTCAAATTTTATCTCTCTATATATATATTTTCCAGACACGAATATTATGCTGAAGTTGTAATTATGGCTTATGCTTAAGACTTGTCTGGTATTTATAAGATAAATCATGTGTTTTTCCTACAACGACTGGAATTAGAATATCTAACTATTTTGTATGGATAATTTAATAGTTGCGCATACATATACGTCCTACTGAAACTGAAATTATGTAGAATCCAAATCCTGATACAATTTGTCTAAGGAAATATTGTAAGAGTGTCTTAATCGATTCCTTATCCATACTCAATTTAACCTAGGTATAAAATATGTAATCTTAATCTCCTATATTTGTATCAAGGGTAAAACTCAGGCACTTAACAAAGAGAGTCAATTAATTAGTTAACACATTATAACATTTAGTATACTTATTTAATATTTTTTTTATTTTTTTATAATTAATGGGTAAAACCGACATTTTTATTTATTTATTTATAAAAATATGGAAAAAAATCCCACAAAATAAACAAAGTTTAGTATCAAAGTACAATAAAACCTCTATATAGTAATATTATGGGGACCACGAAAAAATATTATTATATAGAAGTTATTTCTATATAAAGTTTACATATTAAAAAAATAAAAAATATATGTATTTGCATAATATTAGATACATATACATGATTCATTATAAGTTAAAACAAACAAATAAATCTATCAAAAGTTTAGTTAAACAAATACATGTATGTAGAAAACAAATACTTTAACCGATTAAGAAATCGTTGCTGGAATTAAACAAGATGTAGGAGAAGATAACCCGAAGGATAATAGTATAGAAATACAAAAGGTTTCATGTCAAGAAGTTTTTAAAATGCTTGACAAATTAGAAATGTTTTGGATTCAACAAGATGTTATCCATGTCGACGAGCTAGTACGGACGCGCAATTTAAAAGATGTGGTAGTAATACAAAAATTAAGTCATCATCGTAAACAACCTTACATAAGTATTCTACATCATTATAAATTTACTGTAATTAGATATATATATTTTTGTAATGAAATGTATTTTATTCTTATAAAGAAGAGGTGGATTTATAACTAACGGGACCATAAAAAACTACGGAATATGACAATAGAGAGTTTATTCCTATTTTGAACTGGCCCGAGTTGGGAGCAGAATTTTTTATTACTATAGGGAGGTTATTCCTATATGCAGTATTCTTATAGAAAGGTTTTATTGTAATAGATTTGGAGAGAATTTATGTAAATCTGTAATGAATAATTTATTAAGAAATTAATGCATCAATATACTACTCCATCCGTCCCTAAATAAGTGTCAATTATTCCATATTTTCTTGTCCCAAAATAAGTGTCCGCTTTCCTAATTTATCAATGAAAAAATTATAAAAGTAATATAATATCCTCAAATATTGCAACGAATACATTTCAAAAATTGACAATAATAATTATTTAATTTAAATTAGGGCTATAATTGTAACTTTCGTATGCAATTAATAACATCTCTTAATATTTACCGAAATACAAGGAAGACACTTAAAAATGGACGAAGGGAGTATTATTTTATTTATTTCCATATTTCACATATTTTAATCAATATTTAAGTTTATGATAGTCAAAACTAGGGTTTTATATGTTTAAATGAGTTTTTATTGTGTTATGTCATCAATTTGTTTTTATTTTCTTGCTACAAAATATCAAATCTTACCATAAATCATTAAATGCTAAATTAATGGAATGAATAGAATTTGAATGATTAGCTGAACCGATTAATTACATTGATCATGTCGATCTTAATCTTTCTATATTTTTATAAAGGTGTACCTTAACCTGAGCCCCATGACAGAACTGAAAAACATATATGTTAGTAATTTATTATCATTTCCAATTATCATATATGAAATTATAGAGTCCGTTTGTGAATGTAAATTCTCGATCCAATGGTGAAAACATTGAGCACTCTTATATATATGTTTCAACATGAGAAAGTTACATTAAAACTTGGTATCATGCATCACCACACCACATTAGTATTTTGCACCACCAAAGTTAATATTATTATTAATATGGGTGGAGGCAGTACCAAATGTTTAGAGTTGCAAAAATATAAAACAAAATATTTTTCAAAATGTAAATAACAGAAAAGCGGGATTTTATACCTTTTTTTTTTATCATGGTTTCTTAATATTTTTTATACCCGGTTTCTATTTTTTTTTTAATTTTTTGGTCAATGTTAACTTTATTTTCCAAACTTAAAAAAAAAAAGCGGCATGAATAAAACTACGTCCAGTCACGACTCATGTTTCAAAAGTTTTAGCATTTGAAAATTGACCAAAAATAAAATAAAAATTAGAAAACAAGGTAAAACAAATACATTTTATTGGATTCTGCCAAAATACATGTTTTATGATTGCAGGAAAGTTACTAGTTACAACTGACAGTTGCAACATGTTGTTATGCAGATTTCTGCAAAATATGTATTTTCTGCATATATTTTATTTGCAGAATATTTTATCAATGCAGATTATATTCTCACCTTTTTATATAGATGTGATTTATGTTTTGAGAATATTTGAGTATTAAATAAAGGTAATTGTCTTTCCAAATTATGTGGGATTTGTTTTTAAAAATATTATCTTATGAAAAAATTTAATCTATTCCTTAAAATTTTCTAAATAAAATCTTTTTTTATTTTATCTTATATGAATGATTAGTTATTGATTTATTGAGTATAAGTTTGAATCATGTTAGGAGATATATTATTCCATATATAAATCTATCAAAAAGATTGGCATGTGTGAATCTTTTTGAATAAACATATTATCTCCTACTTCAAGATATATACTATATACTAACAGATTTGATTAGATTTGTTTGTGCTGCAATTATTTGAATTATAGACAAGATATCTTGAAGATTGGAAAGAGTTTATCTCCTAAAAAGAAGCCAATTAAATCTCCTTGTTACAAGTAAAGTCAGTCGAATTTCCAAATATATTTGGAGCTAAAATATGCATGTGTTCCTAACAAGATTAATCTCTAAAGATCTTAAAAAGATGGCGATCAAATCTTCAACCAATAGGCAGCGAGATTCTTGAAGATTGAAGAAAAGGAATTATGAAGATTTGGGAGACTTTTTATTCTTATAAACAATCTTAACTTTCTTGTAAAAAATTGTGTGTTCTAAACATATAAATAACTTATCTTAGAGAGAATACACGTGAGCTAAAAATGCGAGAGTAACAATGACGGGATGTTATTGTTTATAAGTAGTAGTTATTTGGTAATAGCAAAATAGTGATAGGCAGAAAAATCTAGAGGGAGTGAGAGTTTTTCATAAGTCTTGTGTCCTATTTTGTACGCTTGAAATAATACTACAAAGTGAGTGAGTGCTCCGAAGACGTAACCCGGGAGGGGTGAACTTCGTTACAAACGTCTTGTGTTCTTTTACTTTTAAAGTTACATGCGTTCATTGTTCATCAGATTAACATGGTTGCAACCATAGTTGTAACTGCAGTTGCAACCATCAGCTCTACAACAACTAGAACTGCAGATAGCAATTTCAATTGGTATCAAAGATTCACACTAGACCCTACTTGGTGTGGATCCTGTGTTCTGGTCAAGATGGACATGATGATGGAAGGAAACGCTAGCAACAGACCACCACTGCTTGAAGGAGGTGGAAACTATGAGGTATGGAAAATCCGGATGAAGTCACACATCAAACAACAAGATGAGATGGGTTGTAAATCGATTCTGAATGGATGGGAGGTCCCTATGATATCTAATGGTGATGGAGAATTGGTACTAGTAGCTGAAGAAAGTTGGAGTGAAGATGAAAACCGACTTGCAAGAGTAAATTCCACAGCCATCGATCTAATCTTTGCTGGAGTCACATTAATCGTCTTCAGGTATATCTCTCACTGTGAAATAGCTAGAAAAGCTTGAAATATTTTGAAAGTCACTTTTGAAGGAACTACAAAAGTTACAGCCTATAAAGTTCAACAATTACAAACTTTATTTGAGAATTTTAAGATGAAAGAAGATGAAACTATTGAAAAGTTTAATGGTAGAATTTGTGAAGTGGCTCATGATGCTTTAGTCTTAGAAAAAAGATATAGTGAAACAAAACTCGTTAAAAAGGCTTTTAGATCTCTTCCTGATAGATTTGAAATGAAAGTAACTACTATTGAAGAATCAACTGATCTTGAAAGATTAAAACTTGAATTAATGGGAAACCTTATGTCTCATGAACAAAAATTTCAAAAAGCTAAGAAAATTGAACAAGCTGTAGCTTTTTAAGCCAAGAAAACTAAAACTCTTATTTTTTATGACAGTAACGATGAAGAACAATTAGCCTTCTTTGCAAAGAGAATATACAAGAAATTTAAAAATAAGAAAGTTTTTGAAACTAGAAACTTTAAATCGTATGTCAAAAAGGAAACACAGTCTGATAATTATGAGAATACAATGCATGAAAAATGGGGATCCAAGGAGAAAGAATTTAAAAACAAAACCAGTAATATCCAATGTAGAGAATGCAGTGGTCATATACAAGCTGAATGCGTTAATACTTTGAAAATGAACAAATCGGCTCTAACGGCTACTCACAATGATAACACTAATTCTGATGATGAGGATAGTCATAGTTACTTTTCTATAGAAACTGTTTTTATGGTTAAAATCGATAGTGATAATCAGTCAGTTACAACCACAGTTAGAACTGAACTTGAAACCGACTCTGAAAGTGATGAAGAAGAAGTTTCTAAAGAACAAATTGAAAAGCAATATATCTGTTTATATGAAAAGTACAAGACTCTCAGTAAAAAAATCTCTTTCTATGAATAAACTAAATGGAGATTTAACTAATCAAGTAAAGGATCTTAATGAAAAACTTTCTAGGAAACAACTTGAATTAAATGAGACCAAAAGAAAGATAAAACTGTTAAACGTCTCTGCCACTGAAAAACTTGATGAAATGCTATCCTACTCTAGGGCCTCAAAAGATAATAGTGGATTAGGTTATACTAGTTTCGAAGAAAAAGGGAAAACTGTTTTTGTTAAACCTATAAAAATACCAAAACTGGATATGGTTAAAAGTAAAGTTACAACCACGGTTGTAACCAATTAGAATAGGACCGTAAAAGTAGATTTACTAATAACAAGTCTTTTTTCAAAAATTGTAATTTTTGCAATAATTCAGATCACTTTGAAAGAGAATGTTATTTGAAATTACACAAAAATTCTATTGCCCATGATATTACTGTTAAATTGAGTCTTAATCAAAAATTCAAATGGATTTGGGTACCTAAAAGGAAAACTGACAAGGCTCAATGTATCTCTGCATCTATTACTGCTTTAAAAGTTTCATCATCTAATGCATGGTATTTTGATAGTGGTTGTTCTAGACACATGGCAGGTAATGCAGAATTTCTCAAAGATATTTGTAAAGCTCCAGGTAAAAGTGTTACTTTTGGTAGTGGAGATACATGTAAAATAATTGGTAAATGAATATTGAACAAACGTGGAATGACTGAACTTAATGATGTATTTCTTGTGGATGGGTTAAAGGCTAATTTACTCAATATAAGTGAACTTTGTGATAATAATATGCATGTTAGTTATAATATAGAAAAATGCCTTATTACTGATAAAAATGATAACTTGATTATGGTCGGTGTTAGATCTTCCGATAGTTGTTATATTTATGATGAATCGAACACTGAATCTATAAAAAATACTTGCAATCAATTTGTCACTGATAATACTGAGATTTGGCACAAGAAATTAGGGCATGTGAATTACAAAACTCTAAGTAAATTAGTCAATATGGATCTTGTTAGAGATATTCCTAAGCTGAACTTTAAAAATAATGTTACTTGTGGTGATTGTGCTAAAGGAAAACAGACTAAGAGTGTTCACAAAGGTACTAATCAAATTTATACCAAACAAGTACTAAAATTACTTAATATTGATCTTATGGGCCCGATACAAACTGAAAGCATAGGCGGTAAAAGATATATTTTTGTTGTTGTTGATGATTTTTCTAGATTTACATGGGTTGTTTTTTTAAGAGAAAAATCAGATGTTTTTAAAGCTTTTCGAGAATTGTGTTAAAAACTTCAAATAGAGAAAGACTCTACAGTTGGTAAAATTATGAGGATAAGAAGTGACCATGGAACTGAATTTGAAAACAGTAAGTGTAAAGATTTTGTGATACTCTTGGTATAAGACATGAATTTTCTGCTCCTAAAACTTCACAACAAAACGGTGTAGTAGAAAGAAATAATAGAACTATTCAAGTGATGGCTACAGTCATGTTAAATTCTAAGAAATTAGCTAAAATATTATGGGCTGAAGTCATTAGTACTGCATGCTATATTGTGAATATGGTCTATTTAACAAAATGAACCAATAAGACTCCCTATCAAATCTGGAAAGGTAGAAAACCTAGTGTTAAATATTTTCATGTGTTTGGTTGTGTTTGCTATATTCTAAAAGATAGAAAACACATTGGGAAATTTGATGCTAAAAGTGATAAAGGAATATTTATTGGTTATGCTCAAAACAGTAGAGCTTTTCGAGTCTTTAATTTAAGAACAAACACTCTTATGGAGTCATATAATGTTGTGTTTGATGAATCTAAGAATATATCTGAGATCATAGGTGATGAAGATGAGCGTTGGAACATGGAACAAACAGGGGATTATAAGGTTCTAGACGTGGTTACAAGTCCAGTTACAACCACAGTTGTAACGAGAGTGAAGAGGCAGCAGAAACTGATCAAAATGCTGCAGTTCAAACTGAAAGGAGAACTCGGTATGTAACAACTCAAATAAATCACTCTCTGAATGATGGCATAGGCGATGTCAATGAAGGTATGAAAACTAGACACAAAAATTATGATGTGGTTAATTTTGCTTGTTACATTTCTCAAGTTGAACCCGAAAACATTAAATAATCTTTAAATAATAGTGAATGGATCTTAGCTATGCAAGAAAAACTTTCACAATTTGAACGAAATAATGTTCCGATTTTGTTGCCTAGACCTACTAATAAAAATATTATAGGAACAAAGTGTATTTTTAAAAACAAAAGCAATGAAGATGGAATAATCGTTAGAAATAAAGCGAGGTTAGTAGCACAAGGATTCACTCAAATTGAATGAGTTGATTTTGATTAAACATTTGCACATGTAGCTAGAATAGAATCTATACGAATGCTTTTGTCTCTGGCTTGCTTGTATGATTTCAAATTGTTTCAACTTGATATTATGAGTGCGTTCTTAAATGGTAATATTCAAGAAGAAATATATGTTTGTCAATCTAAAGGATTTGAAGATCCAAAATTTCCTGAGCATCTTTATTTTTTGAAAAAAAACCTTGTATGGATTGAATCAAGCCCCTAGAGCTTGGTATGATAGATTAACGAAATACTTGATTGAAAAAGATTTTAATAGAGGAGGAGTTGATAAAACTCTTTTTACTAAGAAAACTGCTAAGTATATTATTATTGCTCAAATTTATGTTGATGACATTGTATTTGGCTCCACTTCTGACTTTAGAATTTCTGAGTTTATTGATAATATGAAAACTGAATTTGAGATGAGTGAAGGTGATGAGCTTACCTATTTTCTTGGTCTTCAAGTAAAACAAAATGATAAAAGAATCTTTCTTAGTCAAAGTAAATATGCAGATAATCTTGTAAAGAAATTTGTTTTGAATGATATTAAAGAGAAAATAACTCTTATAAGTACTACCGTTAAATTGTCTAAGAATGATAAAAGGAAAAGTGTGTGCCCTACATTATATAGATCTATGATTGGTTTACTTTATTTGACTGCTAGTAGACCTGATATATGCTTGAGTGTTGGAATTTGTGCTAAATATCAGGTTAACCCTCTTGAAACTCACTTGTTAGCTGTTAAATGAATTATTATATATGCCAAAGGGACAATTAATTTGGGTGTGTTGTATACTAAAAATACCAATAATTTTCTAGTGGGATATTGTGATGCTGATTGGGATGAAAATATTGATGATAGAAAAAGTACATCAGGGGGTTGTTTTTACTTTGGTAATAATTTTGGTTTAGTAAAAAACAAAACTGTATTTCTTTATCAACTAATGAAGCAGAATATATCGCTGCAGAGAGTGAATGTACCTAACTTTTATGGATGAGACAAATGTTTTGCGATTATAATATAAAATAAGAAATTCTAACTTTTTTTGTGATAATAAAATCGCTATATATTTAGCATTCCAGAACTAAGCACGTTGATCTAAGACATCATTTTATTAGAGAATTAGTTGAAGAAAATAGTTTAATTATAAAACATGTCTCTACTGAAAGGCAATTAGCAGATATTTTTACAAAACCCCTTGATACTAATAAATTTGAAACTTTGAGAAGTGACATTGTAGTATGTCCTTATGAATTTAATTTATTATATTTGCAATTTATGCATATTTGTGAGGAACATGAGTAGTGTTTATGTGATCAAACGTAATTCTTATTGAGGTTAAACGTATTTTTATCTTGAAAAAGTTGCTGGTTAATGACCATAAAAGATGTGAACTAAGTGCAAAAGAATAATTGAATCTAAAACCCTTTCGAAAGAACTAAGTGTTAGTACACAAAAAGTAAAATGGTTATAAGTGTGGTTACAACTGTAGTTGTAAGCTAAATCTTTTTATCAGACCTGGTCTAAGTGCGTAAATGGTGTTCACTCAATGTCCTAACCAATATTTTTGGGATAGACCTTTTATGGATTAGATATTATTGTGATATTCTTAGTATACCCATATATTTTTAACAGGAGTCCATAACACACGCTATTGATTATACTCTTTGATGCGAGTTTATATTTACTATCCTAATTCTTATATTTTATATATGAATTTTGCAATGCTAATGTGTAGAGGGAGTAAAGTATTAAACTCCAAGTATTTGTCATATCCAATGATAAATGGAGAGATTGTTAGAACTTAATGTGACTTGTTAAAATTACTTAATTTGTTGTCGTATTGGATTCTGCCAAAATACTTGTTTTATGCTTGTAGGAAAGTTACTGGTTACAACTACGGTTGCAAGCTAGTCCAATAATTTAGTGCCTAAAATATTGTTTTTACCATTTAGTTTCTTGAAAATCAGAGCAAACCAGTACAATAGTCAATAGATTAAACCAATGACCTATTTCATAAACTTTAACAAAATCCTAATATTTAAGAAAAGTATAAATTTGTATGTGCTCTATTCTTTACGTCTTCACGAGTCATTGTTTTTCTAAGCTTTTTATCTGACTGATATGTTGTCTAATACTCGTGATTCTAAATCTTATTATATATGTGTTCCATTCTTTATGTCGTTTTGTTTTTTAGAAATATCCTTTGTTTTCCAATGCTTTTCATCTGACTGATTATGTCTAATACGTTTATGATTTAATTTTACGATGAATGTTTATTCATGTTAGTATGACTAGTTGTATTTATATTTTTCTTACTTGGCATAAAATATGTGATGAGTATATCATTTTTTTTCCTATGAATATTTGATGTGAATGACATCAGCTTGAAATTCAACTAAAAAAACAAGTACTGTATCACATAATATCGTGAAGGAACTAATCACATTAAGCTAGTTTATTATGATAACTTAATTAAACGAACTCTTTCATACTAAATTTATTGTGCATCATAAAAAGAATTATTTTGGCAAGCTGTTTCTTCTTAAAATCATCTTTCAATTATCCGGATATTACGCTCGAACATGCTATGTTAAAATGCGATTTTCATTAACATTGCTCGTGATTAAACATTCCAAAATATCATTCGAAACTGCCACAGGGAAAAGAACATCGCCAGAAATTACTTAACATTCGCTTCATCCAGTAAAGATATAAAAAATGCACAATGTAACGAATAATAATTAGTAATAAATTTATCCGAAGCCTATCTAAAATTTTGCTCAAAAATTTGTCTTCCTACCTACGCGAGCCTAAAGACTAAAAACTAATTACAAAAATCAGGAAACACGATTAAGTTACTAATTAAAGAACATCCAATCTAATATCACTCTTGGTGCCCTCTTCGACATCGTCGACGTATCTTCTCCAGAACCAATGTTTTCTCCAAACTTGCGAGACCTCTTCGATCGGAATGTTCTTTGTCTCAGGAACAAAAAAGGCGACGAAAGCAGTCATAATGGCAACAAAAACGGCGAACACAACGAACAAGAAATACTTGAGGGTGCACAACCAAGATAGGAAAAATTGAGCAATTATAAACGTGCACAGCATATTGACTGCGACAACAATGCTCTGTCCAGCTGAACGGACTTCAAGGGGGAAGATTTCACTGGGTACGAGCCAACCAAGTGGGCCCCATGAGCAAGCAAAAGCTGCTACGAAGATGCATATACATATCACCACAGCAGTTGAGTAGAGCTTACTTAGCTCGATCTCAGCTCCGGATAGACCGAATTTAATTCCAATGAGAACAGCCAATAAAGCCTGTAGTTAATTATGCACACACACAAAATAGTTAGGGTGGGAGAAAAATTAGGAAGTGTTATGATAAGGTTATACATCTCTTACATTTTTATTTATGAGTAAATTTGAACTTGTTAAGTAGAATTCCAATTTGTCGTTCAAAATACATATTTGCCAATCCGATAATTTATTTATGAAATAAATGATTTTAACCACTAGAAGAGTGTCGTAATAAAGTAAAACGACTAAACGAGAATAGGAAAAAAGATACACAAGACCGATCAAATAATTACTCCATATAAGTACGTATACCTGAAATACGAGCATAAGACCTCCACCCCAGAAAAACAGTTTACGGCGACCCCACTTATCAATTCCGTATATCGATATAAATGTGGCCAAACAGTTAACCCCACCAGTGATTAGTGCCGAACCTAGCGAAGCATTGTGTCCAAATCCGATCGTCTTAAAAATTTCAGGTGCGTAGAACATGACCATATTCATGCCAGTAACTTGTTGGAAAAATGGGATTAGTATAGCCAACACGAGTTGAGGCCTATACTTTCTCATCAAGAGATTACGCCACGGGTTTTGTACTTTCTTAGCCTCATCGCTAGCTTTGATCAAATCGTTTAATTCGTGTTCAACGTTAACAACGCCACGTATTTTTTGTAGTAGTTGTTTGGCCTCGTCGCGTTTTTCTCTTTCGATTAATGAGTTTGGGGTCTCTGAGACCAATAGAGACGTGGCGATCATGATCAAAGCTGGAACAGCGGCGCATCCTAAGCTGATGCGCCACCCCATATTACCACCTATTTGGTTGGTGCCAAGGTTTACGGCATTGGCGACAAGTATGCCAATGGTAATTGATAGCTGAAAGCATACGTTTAATGAGCCTCGGTGCTTGTAAGGAGCCATTTCGGAAACGTATAGAGGTATGGACTACAATATTACAAGAAAGAAAAAGAATTAGCTTGTCTTATTTTCAGAGGAAAATGATGAGTTCTATAAAAAACAAAGAAAAAAGTTCCATAAAAATAAATTATTTTGTGGTTGCAGTAATTAGACGTTGTTATAACAAAACTCTATTAGTATAGAATATTTTAAGAAGTCACAAATAAAATAATGTATCACCTAAGGCCTAAGGCAACTGTTAGCATTTTAGAAATATATGTAACATTATTGAAGACAACTTGCGGTACTTCAGATAGCAAAGAAAGTGAACAAAACAAAAGAAAATAACAATTTAGAGTAAAATAATTATGTACCTGTGTAGCAAAACCGACACCAAAACCCAAAAAAATACGACCAACAATCAACATGGCGATGCATACTGCAAAGCCGTTGAGGATCGCACCCACACAGAAGATGAAACCGCCCACAAACATGGAAAACTTACGGCCTAATCTTTTGGTCACCCATGCAGCAACGAAAGAAGCAACAAGAGCGGCCAAGTAAAGAGATGACGTAAAAAAGGTAAGTTTATGGCTGTCGAACTTGCAGTACTGGTTAGTCGAGTGGTCCAGCTCTTCCTTTCGATAAACAGATGGGAAGAATTGTTGGAGAAAAGGAGGCATTGAGGTAACTCCACCTAATACAAGTACAAGAAATTGATTAATATTGAGAATCACAAAATGAAGTGAAAGAAAGATCATACAACATATTCTAACTTAACATGAATAGCAGGCCAGTTATTACCTTGGTACATAAAAATGTTTAATACAAAATACATTGTTTTCTTTCTTTTTTTTACTTATTTGATATATTTTGTTGAGTAATGACTAATGAGTAGCAAGGTCGTAGGCTAAATATTTCAACTGACCAAATAGAAAAATGTTAACATTAATCATAAAAAAATTACTCCCTATAATTAATCATATGTCCTTTCGCGAGAATATATGCAATAAATTATATAAGTATGTAGTGTGTACATACATAAGTATTAAAGAAAAGTAAAGTAAATCGAGTTTAATCATACCCTAAATCTAGTGAAATTGATCTACTCTGACATTCGATATTCTGATGTGAGTTCTATTTTATTGTATTAATCTCGGTCGAGTTGAATTTCAGTGTGATGTTTAAAGCTTCACACAGCAAAATTAAAGTGACTAGGACCTTAAACAACTAAATGAGAAAAATTTGTTATGAACGGTACCATATAATATAGTCAGATTAACAAGAATATCTGGAGATAAATAAGAATATATATAATGATGATTAGTAGGGATAATTTTAAAAATAAAATAGGTTGGGTTTACTTACCGGTGATGCCGATGTCATATCCAAAAATCAACCCTCCCATAGCCGCGACAAAACAAGTGATAAGTACATAACGAGTCAGTTTTCCGGGATAACCTCCCGATCCGTCGTCACCCGGAGTAATACCTCCCACCACCATGTTTTTTGTTGTGTTACTGCAAGATTAAGTGAATAAATGATTAGACACACTAAAGCACTGTGGAAGAAACATTGTAAGATATTGGAAAACATATATAATTACTAACGTTTGCACCTATTCGATCATGGTGTCCAAACAAATATTCTAATTATAAGTTCTCCTAAGGTTTTATAATTTGCCATGACAAGGTTGTTGAATAATTATCTAGTAGTAATATTTTATATATATGTTGGTACTGGTACATATTCATCTTTTAGTCTTAATTAAGACACAAAAAAGTGACAAAAAATACACAAATTACAATTTCACATCAGTAACCAAAAAGAGTTAAAAGCATGTCTAATTGATTCTTATGACAGTTAATTAATAAAAAAATTCAATTGATATTTCAAATAAGAAATATTTTCTGCACTATGGGGTGTGTTCTAATTGTGGGTATATTTAATTATTGATTCCGCAATGAATGAATTCTCTTATTGTTGTTGCATTGTCTGTATCAATAATATGCGCTGAAAAAAAGGTTCATTCTGTGTAACTGCTTATAAAAGTAGTCACGTAAAATATTTCTTTAAGCACTCTATCGTATAGATGGTACTACCAAGTATTTGTCCATTCACTAATGATTATTTTTTTAAAGAAAAACATATATATTTTAGCAAATCAAACTCAGGTCTCAAGATTATATTTTACTAGCAATATATCTTTATGGAAAAAAACAATACCACATAATCTAGCAACGTAGAACTCAAGGGTAATTAATACTTAACAAATTTTAGTCTATGTGAAGTAAACTAATTCTATCTATACCTGCATATAATAACAAAACCTAGAATGGCAAAACGAATATATATAAGAAGAATAGAGCTATATAGGCAAAAAGAACTTACAAAAGAAAGTTGTCAAATTTTATCTCTCTATATATATATTTTCCAGACACGAATATTATGCTGAAGTTGTAATTATGGCTTATGCTTAAGACTTGTCTGGTATTTATAAGATAAATCATGTGTTTTTCCTACAACGACTGGAATTAGAATATCTAACTATTTTGTATGGATAATTTAATAGTTGCGCATACATATACGTCCTACTGAAACTGAAATTATGTAGAATCCAAATCCTGATACAATTTGTCTAAGGAAATATTGTAAGAGTGTCTTAATCGATTCCTTATCCATACTCAATTTAACCTAGGTATAAAATATGTTTTCTCCATATCGTAGGGTAAATTTTGGATTGTACCATGTAAACAAAACTATTTAAGGATTGATCAATGAAACTGAAACTAATTAAGGATTGGTCTATTTCCCTAACTAACCAATAAAAATGTAAAAAATCAGAAAAAATGAAAAAATTCCAGAAAATAAAAAAGCAAAAATGAAAAAAAAAAAATGAAAAAATCCAAAAAAAAAATAAGAGGCAAAACCCCGAAAAAACACGATTTTTTTTAAAAAAATCAACAAAATTCCAAAAACGCAATCTGGATCTCCTATATTTGTATCAAGGGTAAAACTCAGGCACTTAACAAAGAGAGTCAATTAATTAGTTAACACATTATAACATTTAGTATACTTATTTAATATTTGTTTTTTTTATAATTAAAGGATAAAACCCACATTTTTATTTATTTATTTATAAAAATATGGGAAAAAATCCCACAAAATAAACAAAGTTCAGTATCAAAGTACAGTAAAACCTCTATACAGTAATATTGTAAAAACCACGAAAAATTATTATTATAGACAGGTTATTTCTATATAGAGTTTACATATTAAAAAAATAAAAAATATAAGTATTTGCATAATATTAGATACGTATACCTGGTTCATTATAGGTTAAAACAAACAAATGAATCTATCAAAAGTTTAGTTAAACAAATACATGTATGTAGAAAACAAATACTTTAACCGATTAAGAAATCGTTGCTGGAATTAAGCAAGATGTAGAAGAAGATAACCCGGAGGATGATAATATAGAAATACAAAAGATTTCATGTCAATATTTTGACATTATATTGCTCTAAGCGAATTTTTAAAAATTTAATGTTTATTTTACATTAATTTTCACATTTATTCTAAAATAAATTATGTGTGGTTTTTCTTTTAAAAATAACTGTTAGAATGTATTGACACACATATAATCGTAATTGTAGAATTTACTTCAAATTTTTTAATACAAATATTTTGGGTTAATTAGTTAAGTGGAACGGAATGAGGTAGAGAATGCGAGTTATAATATTTGGACTTTATTTATTTAATTAATTAATTTTGATAAGTATATGACATGTAAAATGGTATCTTTTTCGAACCCGTTGTATCTTTTGTAGAAATTGCATATTGGTTCAAGGAATAAGCCAAAAATAACATTGGAAATGTGTTTAATATGGTTCTCGCAAAAAGGTTCATTAAATTGTGTGTGGTCATACACGTTGTACTTTGTCAATGGATTTAAATTCCACACAATGGATTATGGGGCAAATATGTCAGCAATCTACAACGGTGTCTGCATTCGAGGTACAAATTACAACAATACAAAGCATGATTTGTATTAATGAAATAATGATTATAAAATATCACATGCTACCAATCAAACGAGTTGTATTGAACATATTTGATGATAATAAGTGGCTTGACCCGTAGTAGTAGAACATAAATACATCGAATGAAGTTAAATCTTTCTACAGTAAGTTAAATCTTCCGAACATGTTATGTGTAAATCTTTCTATTGGTCAGGAATTTAAATCAAATGATGAAATCAGATAGAAAGAGGTAGAGTAAGTTAATAATAATGTTCAAGATGAATATGAAGTGTAATAATTTGGTTAACGTGTGTTTAATAAGCACTAAAAGATTTCTCATGTAATAAGTTGATGATATGTACATGATATGTTTGTATATAAACTTATGTGATATGTAAAATTATGTAAATATTGTGATTTATTTTGTGTGTTAGTTGTTAATATTAATTATATTATGGATCAATTTGTAAACAATTGGAACTTAATAAGAAATTGGACGGAGTCAATTGCGAGTGAAAAAAATAGTTGGGGTGATTAACAATTTTTGTGTAGCTAATTAACGAGGAAAGGGATCAATTGCGGCTCACTTTTTCACAATTCCCAAGCCCTAAATCTATAAGGGAAAATTACCAAAAACATACACATTTTCAAGTCTAATTACCAAAAAATACAAACCAAAATTTTTATTCCCAAAAGATACAACTCTAATAAATATGTGTAATTGTATGTTTGTTAGTTTTGGGAAAAAACTTTTAAGTGTTGTATGTTTTGGTAATATGTTTTGGTAGATTGTATGTTTTGGGCATTGCGCCAATCTATAATACTAATAGAGAGAGAAGCGCTCCGCCGCCTCGCTCAGCAGGTAAATGGATCCTAATCCGTTCGCATCCGGTTAAGCTGAGCCTATCATCTTATTCGAGGTAAGGAATCCTTTTTTGCCTCTTTCTTTTTTAATTTAACAGTTTATCTTGATATATTTGACAATGAATTTCAACCGCTCAAATCAATCTCTAAAATTTAACTCATTTATTTTTATCGTTATTGATTTATTATGTCGTTCCATGTAGAGAGTTAGAAAAAAATCATTATTTGTGGTTATTCAGTCAATATTTAAGTATATACTCATATACAATAAGTTAACTTTTATTTTGCTTAATGAAATTGAGTATCATACGAAGAAGGAAAAAAACCAATTTCCTTCCCCCAAAACTTGATTCTTTCAGCTTTTAAGCAAATACGTTGGAATTTTGGGTTCAGAAAAATGCTAGGTTCATGCACAACTTAAAAATTCTAGCTTTTCAGGAAAAAAGAATCACAAAAACTCACCCTTAAAAGTGGTTCAACTAAATTCACTCCAACTTTTAAATGGTTTAGAATCGAGCTTAAAAGATTTAAGCAAACACGGGCAAATAATATAAATTTGAATTGGTATAACTTTAGAAACTAAAAAGTTGCAGGTTTACAAAGTGGCCAAGGTTTTAAACAATTTAACAGTTTGTATACACTCATTTTTTTTCCTATTAAGTTTAATTTTCAATATACCTTCGCTTTTGAGTCCGCAATTCGTAGTGTATTTACCCAAACAATTTTAACAACTTGTAGTGATACATGTTTTTCTTGTAGTATCAGTTTTTGTTTACACTTGGGAATTAGCTACAATAGCTAATTCTTGCAGTGTGCTTCTGGGTTTAGTTATGTATGACTTTGTTGGCCCGTGTGGCTAAACCTTAGAGGGGGTGAATAAGGTTTTATGCGTTTTTCGCAAAATTAAAATTCTAAGCGTGATTAACAACCCAACTAGCTCAATATATATATTTGCGACAATAGATATGCGATGATAATATATGAATGAATTGAAACATGCGCACAATCACAAATAATATAAGTTGCGGAAAGTAAATAGTAAGGGAAGAGATTGACACCACGATTTATAGAGGTTCGGCAAACCCGTCTACGTCCTCTCCTCGGTATTCACGCTACCGGGTATTTCACTAAAGTAAATAGTAAGGGGTTGCCATATTACACTATATATAAATTGTTTTGAAAAACACTACTAAGAAAAATTAATTTCTGAAAATTGTGTGGTTGCGGTGGCAATCACTTGTCATACTGATGTTCCGTCACTGTTATTAATTAATAATGAAAAAAATTAGTTCATAATTTACTATATAGGAACTATGTAAATTGTTTATAAATTTACCATATCAAAAATATTCATCATGTTGAACAAAGTTTAACCTTGTAGTCTCATTTATTGTACGATATATATCTTTGAAAAAATAAATTAATAACTTAATTAAGAGTAATCTCAAACTGACCTAGTCAAAATGAGTGGGACCAAATTATTTGTTTGTCCTTAAATCTAACATTTAAGGATTAAATTAAATAAATTTTGTATATAAGCAATTTACTGTATTTATTATATTTTGTCCCTTAGTATTCGATTTAGAGATAAAAAAAAATCTCGGTTAACTAACATCTTGAGACACATTAAATTCTGGATTGTTTCTAAGTATTTGGTCTATAAGTCATGTCTTTTATAAGATATGAAATAGTGGATAATTACTTAGAGACGGGACGGGTAGTAATGAAGTTGATTTCCAAAAGGAAAAAGAATTATAATTAAGGACATGTAATCTTATGTCCATACTTGATTTCCCAAATAGGAAAAGTATTAATATATAGACTTATATACAATCTTTTGTCATAAATACGAGGACTATAAAGATTCAGTCTATACGTGGTCAAGATTAATGTTAGGTTTACAGGAAACTAAGGTAGAGAAATTTAAAGAGATAGAGCTAAACGATGAGGAATTGGGCTGAGCTTTTACATGATATGTTGTATTCGATTTGCGACAGTGTCAGTTCCTTTAAAGAAGTGGTTGAAACGTTCGGGAGAGTTTGTTCAGCTTGACGACGCGTAGCAGTTGAAACGAACTTGGGCAAACCTCTGTTACCCTTCCCTGGTTGATGCTGTCCGAGAATCAGGTTTTCTCCCCCTCCTATTAACTTGCACAATTAACTTGCACACTTTCTTGTTAATATATACCCTGGATAATTGCATGACTGTGTTTTTTAGAACTAAACAACCATGGGAGGTAAAACAATTCTTTATTTAGATTTTGAAGACCATTGACATAAATAATTAGGTTGTCCTGACATGTTCTAAGTTAACTAATTAGTGAATAGTGATTTAGTTTTGTACTGTATTTTGATTTTGACAATCTATATATATATATATATATATATATATATATATACATCTATATATATATATATATATACTAGCCGCAAAGCCTACCCGATGAGTGGGAACCGGAAAAAATATTGCTATCAATTAGTTTATTTATATAATACTAAAAATCTGTCAAGAAAAAATAAATTGAAATCAAAAGTAAAAGAGAATAAATTTGTACCCGAGAAAGAGAAAGCGCAAAGAATAATAGAAGATTTATTTGTTGGCTTTATTCAAATAGTAATTGGTATGCTATTTTGAACGTGAACAGTTTATTTTAGCAATTATATTTTTTTTTAGTTTTTAAATTTCTAACATTATGTGTAATTTTTTAAACTATCAATAGTTTTTTGTAATTATTTGTTTCACGACTTCATAAGTGGTCTACACATAAACTAATACTAGCGCACCGGACCCACGCGATGCGTGTATTATTAATAATTGTTCCATAAATTACTGAAAAATTAATGTATAGAAACGCAATAAAAACCGAACAACACAAAATATGGAATAAACAGAGTGAAATTTTATAATTCCTATGCCTAAATTTGACTTTTAACGAAATTAAAGATTACCAACTGATTTCTTTGTCCAAGTAAGTAGATTTTCCTAAATAGAGTCTTTTCTTCTGCACTTTTTTGTTTTTTGTGTCTAACTTGGAAAAACTGAACGGAAATAGAGAGAGATCACAAAAGCATTCCCAGACAGAGATGGGGGAGATTGGTCTGTGCAGTTCAGTTTTTTTTAATTGTGAATATGGGATGATTTTCTTATTAGAAAAGTGACAGTATTTTTTTCTTTTGTTTCATTATAACCGTGTATTTTAATATTTGCCTTATTTGTAATTTATGTAATTAGAGGGGTGTTTATTAATTATTTGTTTCAAGACTTCATAAGGCCTATTGACATAAATAATAGTATGATATATATACACCGGTGCATCATACATGTTTATAAAAGGATGTGTTATATAAGCTATCGTTATTTGTGGATGGTGTATGAACTCTAACACAGTCCAATCCGTGAAAAATATACACAGTTTGAGCTGTTTTACTTGACGAGGGTTTAAGAAGATACATAGAGGAATAGGTGGAAAGGGGAAATTAACAAATGCGTCGTGTTTATTACATTAAAAAAAAACACTATTTACTCAAATAAAATATACACAATGCATTTGTAACCTTGTTCCGCACCTCCCTCGCAAATCTCATACTGCTATTAAGGAAATAATCTCCTTATTTAATATACTTCAGTGAAAAAAGTTAGAGAAAAGAGAACATGCACATATATAGGCAGATATATGAGAGAAAAAAGAAGATTAGAGATACATGTAGTTTTTGTTATATTTTGATCTTACATTAACTTTGTCTATACATAAAAGTTTTTGAGCATGTAGCTTTTGTGTTCTTCTTTTCATTGTATAGCTTGGACGAAGTAGTAATAATTTCTTGATTATATTGCCGGACAATGATTTTAGAGAGTTCTATAGCATAACCGAAGGCAAAAGTTGTAGCTTCAAGCTACCGGAATTAAGAGGGAAAAGGTGTATGGAAACAAAAGGATGGATTGTCACGGTTTCCAACAAGGGGGAGATGGCTTTGGTACATCCACTAACACGTATCCAAATCCCACTACCCCATCAGAACACCTCCGAGATCAACGATGACTGTGTGAACCCGTTGCATAATGTGAAGAGAGCTGTGCTATCCTCACCATATGATCCTAAAAATGAGACAGATTGCGTGCTTGCGATTCTTCATGGGGTTTTTGGCCACTTTGAATTTTGTAGACCTGGGGATAAGGTATGGACTGTCGCCAAAAAAAACTTTGATGGTGCCATTAAAGCGCTTGAGTACTACAGGTGACTTTTTTGATTGATTACATTTTTTCTTAAAGCCATTTTTTTTCCCTTTTAGAGATACAAGATTTATCATCTTAATACTTAGATAGGTTCAGAAGTGAAAAATAGAAATAGCCATATAGGATGATATGAGGTAGTCCAGCTTGAGAGATGAAAGAAATCTTTAGTTTTCTGAGTAATAATAAACTAGTAATCAGGAGCATATCACATTCATGTAAGTATAATAATGCTTCCAAATGTTTCCGTTCCCATTAGACGGACAAAATTGTATAGTTTTCTACAACATTAGAAAATTCAGAATAGAACAATAGAGCCAACTTTAGGTGAAAAAACTGTGCACGTATATATGACAGAATTTGACATAATTCATCATGTACGAGTATTAAAAAGTATTTTAGTTTGTTCAAATAATGGGTTTCGATGTTCTGCACTTCGACAATAGAATTTTTAACGAGACCTTGAAATGTGGCAGGGGCAAATTTTATGTTTTGACTTGTTCGGGATTGGTGTGGGAGTATGACGTGATTGGAAAGTCTATTGATGACATTGTTCATGTTTCATCAAGAAGAATCAGAATAAACATGGAAAAACACATGGGTACCAATCAACCATACCTTGTTGCATCTGCCGGTTCCTTGTGGTTACCCGAAGCAACGTACAGTATATGTGCTACGGTACACCTAAATTTCGATTTTTTGAGATTGATGTTGAACAAGCAGTATATAAAAAAGTGATAAGTTTGGGGACTAGGGCAATTTTTGTAGGCCACAGTGCTAACCTCTCTATAGATACAACTTGGTACCCAGAATTAATTCCTAATTCCATTTACTTCACGGATGATTGTTATAGAGCGTATTATAAGGAGCCAGAGGGAGGGGGAAAGAACATGGGGGTGTACAATTTGGAGGATAGAACCATACAAACTCTCTATAATGGCAAATCTTTAAGCTTTGTTTGCCCTCCGGTTTGGACCTTTATAACTAGTAAATAACATCTCTCGTGGTGTAACCTATTATTTTTTAAACTCAGTTTTGGTTCTACTTTTGTTTCAAGAGTTAATTAATTTTTACAATTGCGTTCTCACTTGTAATATTCTTACTTCCAGTTACTGTGAATTTTTTTTAACGATTTGTAAGAGTTTTCAAATTTTGAATATTTTAATCAAAACACGACGTAGGGAAAAAAAAATCTTCGTGAAGAGTTTGCTGCCTAGTTCCTGATTATCATACGTATGTAACATATATATGACTCGGTATGAAAACGGGCACCCACACTAAAAAGCCTCTCGCTGTATGCATCTGCTTTTACACCCATTACATTTACACATCCTTCACCGGCGTAACCACCACCACTAAAGTTTCTTCCTTGATGGAGAGTTTTCTTCCAAGGCTACATGCATTAAGTTGTTTTTTGCAAAATCACTTGAGTCGGAGGCTGAGAGTCGAAGCTGGGCCGAAAAAGCTTTGGATCGCCCTATGTCAAGATTTAATTATTTTGGAATATATCAAGTCGCCTTAGTGTGTGATCTTATTAAATTACAAATCCACCCAATGAAATCTTCACTGATACCTTCTTTTTTTTGTATTGTTTAAAGACGTCAAAATAGATATGCAAGGACCAAAACCCTTAATATTCATGAATAACATTATGCAAATTTAGACAATATTATCGACGTGTTTTGACAAATTGATCTTCAAGTACTCCAAACGTGTGTTTGTATTTAGGGATTTGATATAATTGTTACCAAACACATCAGCGGAAATTCTTGCAGTTGCTTGCCAAATTTATATTTCATATCAAGTTGGGACAAAAGCTACAATGACAGAATTATATAAAATATTCCAAACCCCACACAAAACAACCTATGGAATTCACATTATGGCTTTGTCCAGATGACCGGACTTCAAAGGGGAAGATTTCACTAGGTACGAGCCAACCAAGTGGGCCAACAAACAAGCGAAGGTGCTTACGAAGATACATATACATATCACCACACGAGTTGAGTACATCTTGTTTAGCTCGGTCTCAGCTCCTGATAGATCGAATTTAATCCCAATTAGAACAGCCAGTAAAGCTCGTTGTGCACACACAAAAAGAGTTGGGGTGGAGGAGAAATTAGGAAGGCTTATGATACGGTTATATATCTCTTCCATCTTTATTTAGGAGTAAATTTGAACTTCTTATTATGAAGGGTTATGATACGGTTTCAAACCAGTTCTTACTATGCACAAATACCAAAGCCATATTTGGATAAATACTAGGAAAAGTACAACGCATAATATCTTATATCCTTATTTCTTATAATACTACCATGTTTCATTGCGCAAAAACTATGCACAAATACCAAAGCCATATTTGGATAAATACTAGGAAAAGTACAACGCATAATATCTTATATCCTTATTTCTTATAATACTACCATGTTTCATTGCGCAAAATTCGACTGCTACTAGTCATATGTTGGACTAAGATACCAATAGAAGGAAATTGTGCTACAATGGGAGCAAATGATAGAGCCAGTTTTCTACATTTCCTGTACCATTATATGGACGTCAATGGTCAATGACCTGCAATACAACTATTTTAAACAAATGTAAGTCGAATAGTGCAATCAGATCTCTTTTTCACATATAAAATAAAGACAAGGGAAAATGTTTTAAAAATAGCTATGCATGGCTTGTTTGATTGTAGCTTGTGAGAAAATGCTGACATATTGGGAAATAAGTTTGCTTCATTCCGCTTTAAATCTGTACCATTTTCAGTCTGGACAACCGGAAAGCTCTTTTTTTAAGGTGGGTAACCAATTAAATGCAACTGAAAAGCAAAGAGAAGGCAAAGTAAGCTGAACATAAAACTGCAATCAACCAACAATGTTACTATATTGGGGTAGTTAACTAGCCCACATTGGCCTCGATGCAACTTCCAGAATCAAATTTAAAAATTCAGGGTTCTCAACAACAAAGAAGACATGCATATCTAACCAAGATATACACAGGCAGTTTTTGAATGAATCTAGGTAAGAACATCAAATGATTTGTGCCCATGTGTATAGACTTTTTTAGTCCCAGTCAGCAAGGGGAGCTTAAAAACTTAATAAACCAGTAAAAGTACTAAGCTGTCAAAGCAATTTAACATAAGCAAAAAAAAATGTCTCATATTTCACAAAGACAATAAAGAAACACTGGAAATTGCCTTTTTATTTTTGCGATGCTTTGTATACACATAATGCGGCTTAACACAGGGTGGCATTGCCTGTAACTTTTAGTGCTGTTTGGAGGGCCACAACTACCTACAATTGTTCATATAAGAAAAAATAGGTTGATATGCCAATAATCGGTAGATTATAAATCTTAAGCAATGATGCATAGACACAATGAGCATCGGCCTAGGAGACACGTGGCATAATTATGATTCGAATGAAGGGAGGGAAAGAAATGCCGACATAGTAAAAAATGAAGGCCTCTCTGGTTACGATTTCAGTAGGAGTTATGAAATGTTTTTGTGTTTAGGAGAGATGGAAAAGTAACTCTGTATCGATGAGATGTTCTAGAAACATATTTTCGGACAGTGGAAAATCAAATATCCGGTCCTTCGCGCTGCATTTCAACAGTAGGGATTTATTTCTCTTTTAAGTCTTTATACTAATAGAAACTAACTGATTTTTCCCCTTCCAAACCCAGGCCTTTGTCATAGAAAATGAAATGGAAAAAAAAACTCTACTTAGATAATAGAGAACAAAAACACCTTCCATTTATCTCAGTTTTCTTAACTGGTAAAGATATCCGGATTTTTAAACATTATTGAAACTATTGAAAGGCTATATTGTTTCAAGAACATGAGTCTGAACAAAGTTAGGCCTCCTTCCCCAAGATTAATAATTAGACTAATATGCCATTAAATTAGGGACAGAGGTTCCCTTTTCAATTTTTAGTTTATGTTTATTAGCACCGACGTTTGCTGATGACCAGAGTCACCAGATTCCATATAATTCTACCCAAATTGTTATTAAGCTTCTACCTTTACAAGAGAGTACAACTTTGTTTATATCAGTAGGAACAGAATCAGTTAGAATTCATTCTGCAACTAGCTCACTACTGTATTAAGTTTTAACTTCTTTAAATAGTTTTATGTACACCCAAAGGCCTTATTATACTACCCCTCTGGACCCTGTTACACTTTGACAGAAACTAAACCATTACAAGAAGCTACATAATTATATAATACTATGCAAAAGAACAACACCCAAGGGCCCCTTCAAGATGCAGAATGTAAATTCTTCATTCCCATCTTGTACATAAGAACATGAAATTGTGCATTCCCAAAATCTTGTCAAAATGATTGCGACTTGCTACCAGTATTTCAATCAAGCCATTTGCATTTTATGAAGTGACAATCAAGTTGTGTTATTTTGAGGGATCACAAAATTAGTAGCCAAACAAGAAGCTTACTTTTTATAACAATCAAAAATTGCTGCTTGAGAATGGATTTTACAAAAATCTCAAAGCAAATTAAGTAACCCACTGACTTCATAAGTGGCTGAACAGCTTAATATCCACCTTATAGGGAGTGATCCAAAAAATAAACAGTATTAAGTAATAGATGAAGATCTACAATTATCAACACAAGTTGCCCAATTAGAAACTGGGTGATCCTTGAGATGATTAGAAAAAGAAGTAGGAAAAATAATTCAATTAAAGTGAGCCTTAGAGATTGGAGAACCACGTCGAAGCACACGGCTTGCGCATGTACTGTTATAAGAGTTGGGATAAGTAAGTAATGTCAGGTCGATCACAGTCAAACTACAAAACAAATTATAAACTAGACATTGATACAAAGTAGGGTTTGAAAGAAGCTTAGGATCAGCTTTAACAAGTTTCAGGTTTGCGGGCAACGGAAATACAACATGCTTACTACACAATTCAAAGTTCAAAACGACTAAATCTCTTCTTCTAACTTTCTAAAATTATTATTGATTACATTTACCTCTAGAATTTAATGGTTCAGAAAACTTCAACATGACTTATTTGTAGTAACCAGCCAAGTCTTATTTATCTACATCACGATACATCTCAATGAGTTTCTCTTTCCTATATTTTTGAGAAATATAAGCTGTGCTGTGAAAAAAGAGGAAAAGCTGGACCCTCTTGAACATTTAGGATGCAGATATTTTGAGTAGGCCTTTAAATTTTTTATTTATTTATTGCCAGTGAAAAAGTAAACAGGATTCGGATTAAAACTTGCCAATCTACTCCAGGCTAGAGAGTTGTATGGTTATTTAATCACTTCCGGTAAAGGAAAGTGCAACCTTCAGGAAGAGTACTTAAAGATACAATCATCTCAGCTTGAGGTACTCTTTTAATCTTAGATTTTATGATAAATTATTGTCATCAATTTCATCGATTTACTAGTGTCACCGGTCACGAGGCACCATTTTAACCCAACGGTTTCGTCTCTTCCTAAAGGATGAATTGAACTCTTATGCAAAACCTTAAACCTGTCATTTCATAAAACCTCTGTTATTTCTCTTATTGATAAATCAAATTGTCATGACTTCTTTTTTTATTGTTATGTATATTCAGAGAGACTATATTAACTACAGAGTATATTTTAGGGGACGAGTGTAAACCTTCAATTCAGGGGGAAAAGTATTGTTGTTTCTCGTCGGCACCCTGCAGTCCGAGGGTAGCATTTGCATACATGCTATCACTGGAGAGACATACGCGAGAACTGGATGCTAGTTGATCTTTGTTTTTTCTCGACTATCCATAAACTATCCATTGTAAGTGGTCGAGTAATCTACTGTAGATCTTTAAAAAAAAAATGGATGGCAATTATAAAGTTAGGCCTCCTTTCAGTTTTCCTTAAGTCTTATTTCTGGCGGTCTTTGGACAAAATAAATACTTGTCCTGGTTCTATGAATAACTTATTACTCCGTAGTTATTAAAGTTGCACATACTATAATCTTTCTGGTCCATCAAAAACTTCCCAATTGAGAAGTTTATAACTTATAAGGGAGTTATAGCAACTCAGCTGGGAGTTATAGCAATTCAGTTGCGAATTGCTAGTTTCACTTCGTGTATTAATTTTGCATTAGGAGTATTTAAAATCTATGAAGTATTTTACTGAACCAACAAACAAAATTCAGATCATCTAGATTTTTCCCTTTACAAGCTTTATTCTTTGATTATCTTTTTCTTCCATTTTTGATTCATTATTAAAATAGAATTTTGATAATCATCTCATACTAAAACGATTATTGTGGGGATATTAGGTATCCAACCAGTACCACTCCTTCAGAGTGTAACTAATAGCAAAGACTTGATCAAAATTAAATTGAATAAATAAAAGGGAGCAATGCTGGAGAGCATATACTTTCTAGTTAGGTAATAAAATCTACCATTTATCTCGTGCAATCGCTTTTCATTTAAAACTAAAATTTCCAGAGATAAATTTTCAATGGTTTCACTTTCGCATTCCATATAATTTGCCATTATTGCTACTATTTGTTACTCACCCCGTCTCATATTATTTATCCACTACTATTAATCTTTAACATTAATTTTAGCGAAGTAATAAATATTTTTTAAGTGAAATGATGCTAAATTTGTTCGAAAATAGGTTCAGACAGGGATCATGAACTCGGCTCGAGCTCGTCTATAAACGAGATAGCTCTAAACAAGATTTTGGTGATCACAGTCAGTGGCGACAACGGTTGTGAAAAAATTTCAATGACATCGTCGGGCTGGTGGTGTATCGTAGGCGGTGTTACTATTTAGAGAAAGCAAGTGTTACTAGTAATAAATAAAACGGATTTGTATATAAATTAGAAAATTCCATTTAGGTTTTTCCATAGGGAATATTAATCTAAAATATTAGCCGTAGTAGACCTGAAAATACAATTTCAAACGGGTACACTAAAAATTAAAAACACAATATCACTATCACTAGAGTTGGATTTTTATACCGTATTGTACCGACCAATCACAAACCGCTCGTACCATTACCGAAGTTACAAGTAGTACCGTTCATGTGGTACGATAATATAGTACTGTTCTATTAGAACGACAAGGTAACTGTATAATTTTTTTATTTTATTTTTTGTATTACGATATTGTAACAGTGTACTGTCATACCGTCCATATATATTAATAATTTAAATATACATGTCATATTATTAACCTATTAACTACATTTCGAGTTTTCAATTGTAAATTCTCAACATTTTAAGACCTTTAGGATTTATGATTTCAAGTTTGCTTTATATAGTTATTTGAACTAATTTATTTAGCATTATACTCGATTCTTTAGGATTTATGATTGTATAACAAGTGTTCAAGACTATTGGTTTTTTAATTGCGTATTTTACACATCAATGGTTGCATTATATGTGGTGAAACATTTTTGATTATTTTGAATGGTAGTAAAGTACCATAACATTACCTTCCCAATTTCCAATATACCGAAAGTATTGTATAACGAAAGTGCGGTGCGATGCGAAATTAGTAATGAAATCTAATTGTACCACGATTAAGGTAATAACGAAATTACCATGGTAATTGTATTAGTAACAACTACACCAATAACTCATCCTAACCAGTAACCATCACAATCAAAAACACACTCTCTCTAGAGTAAAAACAACTATTCTCTCTCCAGTGAAACCACCTCTACTGAAATGACTTGGTAAAGATCCATCAATTAAAAGTAGGATCTAGATTTGTTTTGAAATATGATCCAAATAATAAACTAAGGTTTTAATAAAAAATTGCAGGGGTGAGAAGAGAAAGAGATTGGATTTTTAGACTACAAAAATTCTGTAAAAACGCACAAACCGTAAAAATCTACGGTTTGCAGTGGTTTACAGTAAATCACTGTAAACCGTAGATTAAATCTACGGTCTGCAGCAATTCTGTAGAAATTACACAGTCAGTCCCTACTTTTCAGAAATTACACAGTCAGTCTCTGCGTCAAAAATTACACAGACAGTCCCTGAAAAACAGAATTTTACGTTTTTTTTTAAAAGAAACAAATTTTTATACTACTCTCTCTCTTTCTCTCAAAAACCCAAATTTTTCATCAAAAATATTCCGAATCAATCAACCACAATAATTATCAACTTTATTAACAAAAAACCCCAAATCATCAATCAAATTTATCCCTAATTCAAGTTATTTCTTTTATTCTCTAATTTATTATTTATTGTGTAATTTCAATTTGTAAAATAGGAAAAACTATATAAAATATGCAAATTGATTACCCACTTAGCTATATATAATTGTTTGTTGTTTGTTTATATTAATTATAGAAATTATAATAATTGTTGATATTTGTCCCATTTAATAAAAAAAATACGGTTTTTATTCAAATTTGTTTATTTAGATATTTATTACTAATGGTTTGGTTATAGAAATTATAATAATTGTTGATATTTGTCCCATTTAAGAAAAAAATTAGGGTTTTTATTCAAATTTGTTTATTTAGATATTTATTACTAATGGTTTGGTTATGATGGTTATTTGTTTTGATTGAGAAAAATAAAAATAGTTAGACCTTATTAATATTTACTCGTTTTGAAAATCATGTGTTTTTTATAAAATTATGTTTTTTAAATAGTTTGCCAAAATCACCAATAAAAATTGGGGTTGTTGATATTTTTCCCGTTTTATAAAAAAAATTGAGTTTTTATTAAAATTTGTTTAATTAGAATAATTGTTTGGTTATCAGTATGTTTCTTATGTTGTTTTTATTGTTAAAAATAAAAATAGTTAGGATGGCAGAGCCAGGTCCACAGATTAAAGGCAGGATGGGTATTTTACGACAGACCGGTCATATTTCAAATCAGACTTGGGATGCTGGAAGAGAAGCGGGTAGAGGAGATGCCCATAAAATTAGGGTTTATAATTATAGTTGGCAGATACCGACGCCTGACAGAGTAGTTGAAAATATGATTAGGGCTGGTTTTTACGGTATTCACACTATATGTAATTATAGCGTAGACCGAGGCTTGCTTACAGCCTTAGTTGATAGGTGGCGTGATGAGACGCACTCGTTCCATTTTGGGGTGGAGAGTTGGAGATATCGTTACAGGATGTAGAGATTATGCTTGGTCTCAGGGTGGATGGTCTTGCTGTTACCCGATCGGAGCGGAATGATAACAGGGCGAACATGTTATAGATATGATAGAGAGTTTGTTGGGTGTTAGACCTGCTGACAATCAAGTCGATATAAACTGTTTGACAGTTAGACTTGATTGGATGTTACACACCTTTGGTGAATTACCCCCACCCCTAGTGAGGAGCGTTTGCTATATCAGTCTAGGGCTGTCATGTTATTATTACTGGGGACACATGTGTTTTCAGATAAGAGGAGATGCCCATAAATTACTGGGGGCTAATCAAATAAGAGTAGTGATCAGAAGAGCTGATCCCCAACTATAGATTAGCCCCAGTAATTTATGAACATCTCCTCTTATCTGAAAACACATGTGCCCGCAGTAATAATAACATGGCAGCCCTAGACTGATATAGCAAACGCTTCTCACTAGGGTTGGGGGTAATTCACCAAAGGTGTGTAACATTCAATCAAGTGTAACTGTCAAACAGTTTGTATCGACTTGATTGTCAGCAGGTCTAACACCCAACAAACTCTCTATCATATCTATAACATGTTCGCCCTGTTATCATTCCGCTCCAATCGGTTAACAGCAAGACCATCCACCCTGAGACCAAGCATAATCTCTACATCCTGTAACGATATCCCCAACTCTCCACCCCAAAATGGAACGAGTGCGTCTCATCACGCCACATATCAACTAAGGCTGTAAGCAAGCCTCGGTGTACACTATAATTACATATAGTGTGAATACCGTAAAAACCAGCCCTAATCATATTTTCAACTACTCTGTCAGGCGTCGGTATCTGCCAACTATAATTATAAACCCTAATTTTATGGGCATCTCCTCTACCCGCTCATCTTCCAGCATCCCAAGTCTGATTTGAAATATGACCGGTCGGTCGTAAAATACTCATCCTGCCTTTAATCTGTGGACCTGGCTCTGCCATCCTAACTATTTTTATTTTTAACAATAAAAACAACATAAGAAACATACTGATAACCAAACAATTATTCTAATTAAACAAATTTTAATAAAAACTCAATTTTTTTATAAAACGGGAAAAATATCAACCCCAATTTTTATTGGTGATTTCGGCAAACAAACTAATTAAAAAACATAATTTTATCAAAAACACCTAATTTTCAAAACGGGTAAATCTTAATAAAGACTGACTATTTTTATTTTTCTCAATCAAAACAAATAACCATCATAAACATGTAACATCATAACCAAGCCATTAGTAATAAATATCTAAATAAACAAATTTAAATAAAAACCCTAATTTTTTTTATTAAATGGGACAAATATCAACAATTATTATAATTAATATAATTAATATAAACAAACAACAAACAATTATATATAGCTAAGTGAGTAATCAATTTGCATATTTTATATATTTTTTCCTATTTTACAAATTGAAATTACACAAAATAAATAATAAATTAGAGAATAAAAGAAATACCTTGAATTAGGGATAAATTTGATTGATGATTTGGGGTTTTTTGTTAACAAAGTTGATAGTTATTGTGGTTGATTGATTTGGGTTATTTTTGATGAAAAATTTGGGGTTTTGAGAGAAAGAGAGAAAGAGAGAGAGTAGTATAAAAATTTGTTTTTTTTAAAAAAAACGTAAAATTCTGTTTTTCAGGGACTGTCTGTGTAATTTTTGACGCAGGGACTGTCTGTGTAATTTCTGAAAAGTAGGGACTGACTGTGTAATTTCTGCAGAATTGCTGCACACCGTAGATTTAATTCACTGTAAACCGTAGATTAAATCTACGGTTTGCACAGAATCACTGCAAACCGTAGATTTTTTCTACGGTTTGTGCGTTTTTACAGAATTTTTGTAGTCTAAAAATCCAACCTCGAAGAGAAACGATGGTTCACAAGAAGTGCCAGAAATTGGTAATTTTCTACATTAATTTATTTATAACTTAATAGTCTACCATATTCCAGCTACTTAAGAGTAAATATAAAATACTTATCAATTGTTTTATAATTGCAATGTGACACGTGACGAGGCAGATCTGAAATTACTAAATGAAAATTCCGTATAGAAACTTCTTAGTTGACGATATGACATGGCATCTAGATCTGGTATTTCTAATTAAATTTCAGTATTGAAACTTCTTAGCTGACTATGTGACGTGGCATGTCCGGATTACATTGATACTTGCACTTGTAATGTGTAACCTTGTAATGTCTTGAAGCCCTTGTTTATAGCCAAACTTCTCCTTGCAGGCACGCACCAAGGTGTCATCGGAATCAGCCCAACTACGAGTAAAATATTGTTAGAGATGTAACTGCTCTTATCTTCTTCTGCTAATGTTCAAATGGAGTTTTTGGAATTCTAAATTTTGTATCTAATATTTCCATCTATACTTGTTGCAAATCTGCATACTAACTTTGAATTTTTCTGGAAGACCTGCCAGGTCATATTGTTGCAAATCTAGAATCTAGATTTGTTTTTTTACTGATTTTGTGAAATCTATGTACTGTAGATTTTTATTTACTAATTTTGATTTTGCTTTTTAAATTTTAACCTCATTTTTCTTAATCAGAGTAATCTGTTGTTTAATTAGATGCCACGTCATATCGTCAACTAGGAAGTTTCTATATTAAATTTTTAATTAGAGAAATTTCAGATCTAGACATACCACGTCACATAGTCAGCTAAGAAGTTTCTATACTGAAATTTAATTAGAGAAATTTCAGATTGTTTAAAAAAGGATAGAAACTTTAGATCTGAACATTCCACGTCACATCGTCTTCTATACTGAAATTTTAATTAGGAAAATCAGACCGAGACATGCCACGTCACATAGCTAAAAAGTTTATATACTGAAATTTAATTAGTGAAATTTCAGATGCCACGTCACATAGTCAGCTAAGAAGTTTCTATACTTAAATTTAAATAGAGAAATTTCAAATTGTTTAAAAAAGAATAGAAACTTCAGATCTGGACATGTCACGTCACATCGAAATTTTAATTAGAGAAAAACAAATAACCATCATAAACATGTAACATCATAACCAAACTATTAGTAATAAATATCTAAATAAACAAATTTGAATAAAAACCCTAATTTTTTTATTAAATGGGACAAATATCAACAATTATTATAATTTCTATAATTAATATAAACAAACAACAAACAATTATATATAGCTAAGTGAGTAATCAATTTGCATATTTGATATATTTTTTCCTATTTTACAAATTGAAATTACACAAAATAAATAATAAATTAGAGAATAAAAGAAATACCTTGAATTAGGGATAAATTTGATTGATGATTTGGGGTTTTTTGTTAACAAAGTTGATAGTTATTGTGGTTGATTGATTTGGGTTATTTTTGATGAAAAATTTGGGGTTTTGAGAGAAAGAGAGAAAGAGAGAGAGTAGTATAAAAATTTGTTTTTTTTAAAAAAAACGTAAAATTCTGTTTTTCAGGGACTGTCTGTGTAATTTTTGACGCAGGGACTGTCTGTGTAATTTCTGAAAAGTAGGGACTGACTGTGTAATTTCTGCAGAATTGCTGCACACCGTAGATTTAATTCACTGTAAACCGTAGATTAAATCTACGGTTTGCACAGAATCACTGCAAACCGTAGATTTTTTCTACGGTTTGTGCGTTTTTACAGAATTTTTGTAGTCTAAAAATCCAACCTCGAAGAGAAACGATGGTTCACAAGAAGTGCCAGAAATTGGTAATTTTCTACATTAATTTATTTATAACTTAATAGTCTACCATATTCCAGCTACTTAAGAGTAAATATAAAATACTTATCAATTGTTTTATAATTGCAATGTGACACGTGACGAGGCAGATCTGAAATTACTAAATGAAAATTCCGTATAGAAACTTCTTAGTTGACGATATGACATGGCATCTAGATCTGGTATTTCTAATTAAATTTCAGTATTGAAACTTCTTAGCTGACTATGTGACGTGGCATGTCCGGATTACATTGATACTTGCACTTGTAATGTGTAACCTTGTAATGTCTTGAAGCCCTTGTTTATAGCCAAACTTCTCCTTGCAGCACGCACCAAGGTGTCATCGGAATCAGCCCAACTACGAGTAAAATATTGTTAGAGATGTAACTGCTCTTATCTTCTTCTGCTAATGTTCAAATGGAGTTTTTGGAATTCTAAATTTTGTATCTAATATTTCCATCTATACTTGTTGCAAATCTGCATACTAACTTTGAATTTTTCTGGAAGACGTGTCAGGTCATATTGTTGCAAATCTAGAATCTAGATTTGTTTTTTTACTGATTTTGTGAAATCTATGTACTGTAGATTTTTATTTACTAATTTTGATTTTGCTTTTTAAATTTTAACCTCATTTTTCTTAATCAGAGTAATCTGTTGTTTAATTAGATGCCACGTCATATCGTCAACTAGGAAGTTTCTATATTAAATTTTTAATTAGAGAAATTTCAGATCTAGACATACCACGTCACATAGTCAGCTAAGAAGTTTCTATACTGAAATTTAATTAGAGAAATTTCAGATTGTTTAAAAAAGGATAGAAACTTTAGATCTGAACATTCCACGTCACATCGTCTTCTATACTGAAATTTTAATTAGGAAAATCAGACCGAGACATGCCACGTCACATAGCTAAAAAGTTTATATACTGAAATTTAATTAGTGAAATTTCAGATGCCACGTCACATAGTCAGCTAAGAAGTTTCTATACTTAAATTTAAATAGAGAAATTTCAAATTGTTTAAAAAAGAATAGAAACTTCAGATCTGGACATGTCACGTCACATCGAAATTTTAATTAGAGAAAAACAAATAACCATCATAAACATGTAACATCATAACCAAACTATTAGTAATAAATATCTAAATAAACAAATTTGAATAAAAACCCTAATTTTTTTATTAAATGGGACAAATATCAACAATTATTATAATTTCTATAATTAATATAAACAAACAACAAACAATTATATATAGCTAAGTGAGTAATCAATTTGCATATTTGATATATTTTTTCCTATTTTACAAATTGAAATTACACAAAATAAATAATAAATTAGAGAATAAAAGAAATACCTTGAATTAGGGATAAATTTGATTGATGATTTGGGGTTTTTTGTTAACAAAGTTGATAGTTATTGTGGTTGATTGATTTGGGTTATTTTTGATGAAAAATTTGGGGTTTTGAGAGAAAGAGAGAGTAGTATAAAAATTTGTTTTTTTTAAAAAAAACGTAAAATTCTGTTTTTCAGGGACTGTCTGTGTAATTTTTGACGCAGGGACTGTCTGTGTAATTTCTGAAAAGTAGGGACTGACTGTGTAATTTCTGCAGAATTGCTGCACACCGTAGATTTAATTCACTGTAAACCGTAGATTAAATCTACGGTTTGCACAGAATCACTGCAAACCGTAGATTTTTTCTACGGTTTGTGCGTTTTTACAGAATTTTTGTAGTCTAAAAATCCAACCTCGAAGAGAAACGATGGTTCACAAGAAGTGCCAGAAATTGGTAATTTTCTACATTAATTTATTTATAACTTAATAGTCTACCATATTCCAGCTACTTAAGAGTAAATATAAAATACTTATCAATTGTTTTATAATTGCAATGTGACACGTGACGAGGCAGATCTGAAATTACTAAATGAAAATTCCGTATAGAAACTTCTTAGTTGACGATATGACATGGCATCTAGATCTGGTATTTCTAATTAAATTTCAGTATTGAAACTTCTTAGCTGACTATGTGACGTGGCATGTCCGGATTACATTGATACTTGCACTTGTAATGTGTAACCTTGTAATGTCTTGAAGCCCTTGTTTATAGCCAAACTTCTCCTTGCAGGCACGCACCAAGGTGTCATCGGAATCAGCCCAACTACGAGTAAAATATTGTTAGAGATGTAACTGCTCTTATCTTCTTCTGCTAATGTTCAAATGGAGTTTTTGGAATTCTAAATTTTGTATCTAATATTTCCATCTATACTTGTTGCAAATCTGCATACTAACTTTGAATTTTTCTGGAAGACCTGTCAGGTCATATTGTTGCAAATCTAGAATCTAGATTTGTTTTTTTACTGATTTTGTGAAATCTATGTACTGTAGATTTTTATTTACTAATTTTGATTTTGCTTTTTAAATTTTAACCTCATTTTTCTTAATCAGAGTAATCTGTTGTTTAATTAGATGCCACGTCATATCGTCAACTAGGAAGTTTCTATATTAAATTTTTAATTAGAGAAATTTCAGATCTAGACATACCACGTCACATAGTCAGCTAAGAAGTTTCTATACTGAAATTTAATTAGAGAAATTTCAGATTGTTTAAAAAAGGATAGAAACTTTAGATCTGAACATTCCACGTCACATCGTCTTCTATACTGAAATTTTAATTAGGAAAATCAGACCGAGACATGCCACGTCACATAGCTAAAAAGTTTATATACTGAAATTTAATTAGTGAAATTTCAGATGCCACGTCACATAGTCAGCTAAGAAGTTTCTATACTTAAATTTAAATAGAGAAATTTCAAATTGTTTAAAAAAGAATAGAAACTTCAGATCTGGACATGTCACGTCACATCGAAATTTTAATTAGAGAAAAACAAATAACCATCATAAACATGTAACATCATAACCAAACTATTAGTAATAAATATCTAAATAAACAAATTTGAATAAAAACCCTAATTTTTTTATTAAATGGGACAAATATCAACAATTATTATAATTTCTATAATTAATATAAACAAACAACAAACAATTATATATAGCTAAGTGAGTAATCAATTTGCATATTTGATATATTTTTTCCTATTTTACAAATTGAAATTACACAAAATAAATAATAAATTAGAGAATAAAAGAAATACCTTGAATTAGGGATAAATTTGATTGATGATTTGGGGTTTTTTGTTAACAAAGTTGATAGTTATTGTGGTTGATTGATTTGGGTTATTTTTGATGAAAAATTTGGGGTTTTGAGAGAAAGAGAGAGAGTAGTATAAAAATTTGTTTTTTTTAAAAAAAACATAAAATTCTGTTTTTCAGGGACTGTCTGTGTAATTTTTGACGCAGGGACTGTCTGTGTAATTTCTGAAAAGTAGGGACTGACTGTGTAATTTCTGCAGAATTGCTGCACACCGTAGATTTAATTCACTGTAAACCGTAGATTAAATCTACGGTTTGCACAGAATCACTGCAAACCGTAGATTTTTTCTACGGTTTGTGCGTTTTTACAGAATTTTTGTAGTCTAAAAATCCAACCTCGAAGAGAAACGATGGTTCACAAGAAGTGCCAGAAATTGGTAATTTTCTACATTAATTTATTTATAACTTAATAGTCTACCATATTCCAGCTACTTAAGAGTAAATATAAAATACTTATCAATTGTTTTATAATTGCAATGTGACACGTGACGAGGCAGATCTGAAATTACTAAATGAAAATTCCGTATAGAAACTTCTTAGTTGACGATATGACATGGCATCTAGATCTGGTATTTCTAATTAAATTTCAGTATTGAAACTTCTTAGCTGACTATGTGACGTGGCATGTCCGGATTACATTGATACTTGCACTTGTAATGTGTAACCTTGTAATGTCTTGAAGCCCTTGTTTATAGCCAAACTTCTCCTTGCAGGCACGCACCAAGGTGTCATCGGAATCAGCCCAACTACGAGTAAAATATTGTTAGAGATGTAACTGCTCTTATCTTCTTCTGCTAATGTTCAAATGGAGTTTTTGGAATTCTAAATTTTGTATCTAATATTTCCATCTATACTTGTTGCAAATCTGCATACTAACTTTGAATTTTTCTGGAAGACCTGTCAGGTCATATTGTTGCAAATCTAGAATCTAGATTTGTTTTTTTACTGATTTTGTGAAATCTATGTACTGTAGATTTTTATTTACTAATTTTGATTTTGCTTTTTAAATTTTAACCTCATTTTTCTTAATCAGAGTAATCTGTTGTTTAATTAGATGCCACGTCATATCGTCAACTAGGAAGTTTCTATATTAAATTTTTAATTAGAGAAATTTCAGATCTAGACATACCACGTCACATAGTCAGCTAAGAAGTTTCTATACTGAAATTTAATTAGAGAAATTTCAGATTGTTTAAAAAAGGATAGAAACTTTAGATCTGAACATTCCACGTCACATCGTCTTCTATACTGAAATTTTAATTAGGAAAATCAGACCGAGACATGCCACGTCACATAGCTAAAAAGTTTATATACTGAAATTTAATTAGTGAAATTTCAGATGCCACGTCACATAGTCAGCTAAGAAGTTTCTATACTTAAATTTAAATAGAGAAATTTCAAATTGTTTAAAAAAGAATAGAAACTTCAGATCTGGACATGTCACGTCACATCGAAATTTTAATTAGAGAAAAACAAATAACCATCATAAACATGTAACATCATAACCAAACTATTAGTAATAAATATCTAAATAAACAAATTTGAATAAAAACCCTAATTTTTTTATTAAATGGGACAAATATCAACAATTATTATAATTTCTATAATTAATATAAACAAACAACAAACAATTATATATAGCTAAGTGAGTAATCAATTTGCATATTTGATATATTTTTTCCTATTTTACAAATTGAAATTACACAAAATAAATAATAAATTAGAGAATAAAAGAAATACCTTGAATTAGGGATAAATTTGATTGATGATTTGGGGTTTTTTGTTAACAAAGTTGATAGTTATTGTGGTTGATTGATTTGGGTTATTTTTGATGAAAAATTTGGGGTTTTGAGAGAAAGAGAGAGAGTAGTATAAAAATTTGTTTTTTTTAAAAAAAACGTAAAATTCTGTTTTTCAGGGACTGTCTGTGTAATTTTTGACGCAGGGACTGTCTGTGTAATTTCTGAAAAGTAGGGACTGACTGTGTAATTTCTGCAGAATTGCTGCACACCGTAGATTTAATTCACTGTAAACCGTAGATTAAATCTACGGTTTGCACAGAATCACTGCAAACCGTAGATTTTTTCTACGGTTTGTGCGTTTTTACAGAATTTTTGTAGTCTAAAAATCCAACCTCGAAGAGAAACGATGGTTCACAAGAAGTGCCAGAAATTGGTAATTTTCTACATTAATTTATTTATAACTTAATAGTCTACCATATTCCAGCTACTTAAGAGTAAATATAAAATACTTATCAATTGTTTTATAATTGCAATGTGACACGTGACGAGGCAGATCTGAAATTACTAAATGAAAATTCCGTATAGAAACTTCTTAGTTGACGATATGACATGGCATCTAGATCTGGTATTTCTAATTAAATTTCAGTATTGAAACTTCTTAGCTGACTATGTGACGTGGCATGTCCGGATTACATTGATACTTGCACTTGTAATGTGTAACCTTGTAATGTCTTGAAGCCCTTGTTTATAGCCAAACTTCTCCTTGCAGGCACGCACCAAGGTGTCATCGGAATCAGCCCAACTACGAGTAAAATATTGTTAGAGATGTAACTGCTCTTATCTTCTTCTGCTAATGTTCAAATGGAGTTTTTGGAATTCTAAATTTTGTATCTAATATTTCCATCTATACTTGTTGCAAATCTGCATACTAACTTTGAATTTTTCTGGAAGACCTGTCAGGTCATATTGTTGCAAATCTAGAATCTAGATTTGTTTTTTTACTGATTTTGTGAAATCTATGTACTGTAGATTTTTATTTACTAATTTTGATTTTGCTTTTTAAATTTTAACCTCATTTTTCTTAATCAGAGTAATCTGTTGTTTAATTAGATGCCACGTCATATCGTCAACTAGGAAGTTTCTATATTAAATTTTTAATTAGAGAAATTTCAGATCTAGACATACCACGTCACATAGTCAGCTAAGAAGTTTCTATACTGAAATTTAATTAGAGAAATTTCAGATTGTTTAAAAAAGGATAGAAACTTTAGATCTGAACATTCCACGTCACATCGTCTTCTATACTGAAATTTTAATTAGGAAAATCAGACCGAGACATGCCACGTCACATAGCTAAAAAGTTTATATACTGAAATTTAATTAGTGAAATTTCAGATGCCACGTCACATAGTCAGCTAAGAAGTTTCTATACTTAAATTTAAATAGAGAAATTTCAAATTGTTTAAAAAAGAATAGAAACTTCAGATCTGGACATGTCACGTCACATCGAAATTTTAATTAGAGAAAAACAAATAACCATCATAAACATGTAACATCATAACCAAACTATTAGTAATAAATATCTAAATAAACAAATTTGAATAAAAACCCTAATTTTTTTATTAAATGGGACAAATATCAACAATTATTATAATTTCTATAATTAATATAAACAAACAACAAACAATTATATATAGCTAAGTGAGTAATCAATTTGCATATTTGATATATTTTTTCCTATTTTACAAATTGAAATTACACAAAATAAATAATAAATTAGAGAATAAAAGAAATACCTTGAATTAGGGATAAATTTGATTGATGATTTGGGGTTTTTTGTTAACAAAGTTGATAGTTATTGTGGTTGATTGATTTGGGTTATTTTTGATGAAAAATTTGGGGTTTTGAGAGAAAGAGAGAAAGAGAGAGAGTAGTATAAAAATTTGTTTTTTTTAAAAAAAACGTAAAATTCTGTTTTTCAGGGACTGTCTGTGTAATTTTTGACGCAGGGACTGTCTGTGTAATTTCTGAAAAGTAGGGACTGACTGTGTAATTTCTGCAGAATTGCTGCAAACCGTAGATTTAATTCACTGTAAACCGTAGATTAAATCTACGGTTTGCACAGAATCACTACAAACCGTAGATTTTTTCTACGGTTTGTGCGTTTTTACAGAATTTTTGTAGGGTTAAAATTTAAAAAGCAAAATCAAAATTAGTAAATAAAAATCTACAGTACATAGATTCCACAAAATAAGTAAAAAAACAAATCTAGAATCTAGATTTGCAACAATATGACTGGCAGGTCTTCCAGAAAAATTCAAAGTTAGTATGCAGATTTGCAACAAGTATAGATGGAAATATTAGATACAAAATTTAGAATTCCAAAAACTGCATTTACTCGTAGTTGGGCTGATTCCGGTGACACCTTGGTGCGTGCACTGCAAGGAGAAGTTTGGCTATAAACAAGGGCTCCAAGACCATTACAAGGTTACACATTACAAGTGCAAGTATCAATGTAATCTCTGCAAAAATTGGTTTATGACGGACGCGGAAGAAAAAGTACACAACAGGCTCCCCCATGAAAAGAAAGCAAACAAGGGAAAAAAGGGGAAGAAGGGGGAAAAAGTAGTTCATCGGCAGATTTAAATACAGTTTCTGAGGTGATTTTACGAAGTGTTTTTACGTAGACAATTACAATTTCAGACAACTTTAGCTCTGGATGCATGTTTTGCTGCAGTACCGTAATGGTATTCTACACAGCCAACTATGTTTTCTCTTTAAGATGCTTAATATTAATACTTAAAAGAGTACTTTAGCCATCGCAAAATCGTATTTCAATTATATAATTGGGGTCGCCTAATGCTAGCTTAAGGTGAACTATTTTGTAAACAGCATTATTAAGTTGCAGTATGTAAGCTTGATTTAAAAGTTCCAAATTGCTAGGGCGCCAAGCAGACCGTTTCCGCTTAGACCCCGCCAGACATTAACCTCTACATGCAATGCAATGCAGCCAACTAAGTTTTTCCCCTTAACATAGCTTATTATTAATACTTCCAGTACTTTAGCCATCACAAAATCTATCTCAGATACATAATTGGGGTACCCTAATGCTAGTTTAAGGTGGGAGTTATTTTCAAACAGTTGGATCAGCTTACTTACTAAAATGTTTGCGTAACTTGAATTTCTTTAGACATTAACTTACAGCCAACTATGTTTTTTCCTGAAAATGTCTTCCTATTAATACTTAAAAGAGTACTTTAGCCATCACAAAATATATCTCAATTGTATAATAGGATTTCCTAATGCTAGCATAAGGTGAACTGTTTAGTAAACAGTAAAATGGGCTAACATACCACTGTAGAATGTATTTAAAACAGCTTTATTTAGTTGCAGCAAGTAAGCTTGATTTTAAAATTCCAAAATGCTAGGTTATAAAAGTGTTAGGCTTCAAAAGCATATCCAGGCAAAAAAAAACAAAAAAGGATAGATAGGCTATATATATGATCAACCCAGTGTTTCAAATGGCGGCCTAAGTTTTTGTTAGGTTAAAGCTTAAAAATTAGCAAGCTCTCCCCGGAAGCGGGCTAGTAGCAGTATCATTCCTACTGTTACCCCTGCAGTACTCTTTTTATCCACAAGTATACATTACAAAGAAAAAATATAATCAGATTCGTCACTCGCAGAAAATCCAACCGCAGGGGCAGCAATAGAAAGAATACTGCTGCTACGACCTTCCGACCCTCCCAAACACAACCCGATTATTTTTAACAGTTCCAAACAGGCACTTTCGTTCAAGGTTTTAAAAGGCGCTAGGTGGAAAGGATCCGCCTGGCGCCTAATTGGCCCTTTTTTCCAGCCTAGACCAATTTTTCCCCGACGAGGTCCACCTAATGCCTAGCACCGCCTAATGCCTTATCACCGTCTAGGCGGCCGATCAAATTTGGTTCTATTCTATCTGATTTTGTGTCATGTAAAGCATGTGTGAGTACCTTGTGCTCTTTATAGACAGCCAAATAATTTTTTTCCTTAAGATAGCTTTCTATTAATACTTATAGAATACTTTAGCCATCACAAGATCTATCTCAATTGTATTAAAGGATTGCCTAATGTTCTTAGGATGAGCTATCAAGTACACAATAAAATAAGCTTACCTACTACTGTAGGATGTATTTAAAACGGCTTTTTAAAGTTGCAGCAAGTAAGCTTGATACAAAAGTTCCAAAATGCTAGATTATAACAGCTTTAGGCTTCTAAAGAATATCCAGGCCAAAAAATCAAAAAAGATCAGCTATATAGATGATCACCCAGTGTTTCAATTGCCAGGCTAGGTGGCGCCTAAGGGGTAATAAGACGCTGGGCAGTCCAGCAGATCTTTTCAGTCTAACCCCCGCCTAACGTCTTTTAAAACCAGGAATCAATCTAATAGATCAAAGTTTTGAGTAAAAAATAAAAAGATTAGATTTTAATGCTATGTTATTTCACACTGCCTTTTCTTTTTCAAAGAGGGTATAAGTGCCTAGACTGTGCATCAATGTGAGTGAAGATGTACAAGAATGTAAAACCAATCAATTCTCATAAATTCCTTGTTACATATTTTTACTGGGAAATTTATACAAAAAAAGTTAAGATGGCAAAGTTGCAAGTCTTTACCAGTGAATTCCTTGAGGAATTTTAAATCTCTTTTTGATACAACGAACGACATCTTGGAGCGCCTCATCTACGCCCTCCTTTGTAAACAACAAATGATCTCAGCATCTATAAGGACAAAACAAATAAAAGTAAATCATCATCAAATTAGCTATTCCAAAACACACACAAATATGTGAGAATAGAGAGAGTAATCTACATACAATAACATCATAAGAGAAAGGCAAAGAATTAACTAACCCGGACTTTAGTTGACCGAAAATGTCAAGTGAGATTTTGTACACAAAAAAACATAATCTCTAAGCTTATAAATATGCAAGGCCGGAGCTTTGACCAATATCTAATCTTTTTTCTGAAAAAACAAGATCTGGACTTATGATATCAAAAACATCTAATTTTTTATCAGAGATAAGCAAATATGAGATTTTTTTTTTTCCAAAAACATCATCTAATCGTGCTTAAACATGCCAGATCTAAACGTTTTTTTATATCAACAAGACCAGAGCTTTCATGAAATAAGCAAGCTCTGTTTTTTTTTCAAAAATAAACCAGCCATATGATTTGTTAAATAAAACAAGATCTGAGCTTTATTGGTATAATAGAAAAAATAAGATCTGGGCAATGTAAGGTTTTTTAATATCAACAAGACCAGAGCTTTCATGAAATAAGCAAGCTCTGTTTTTTTTTCAAAAATAAACCAGCCATATGATTTGTTAAATAAAACAAGATCTGAGCTTTATTGGTATAATAGAAAAAATAAGATCTGGGCAATGTAAGGTTTTTTTATATCAACAAGACCAGAGCTTTCATGAAATAAGCAAGCTCTGGTTTTTTTCAAAAATAAACCAGCCATATGATTTGTTAAATAAAACAAGATCTGAGCTTTATTGGTATAATAGAAAAAATAAGATCTGGGCAAGGTAAGGTTTTTTTTTTAAAAATAAATAAAATAAAAATAGAACAAAGGGGTGGAGGGGAGAGAAAAAGAGTGAAAAAATCAGATTTGGATTTGCTTTGAAGTAGTTTGGTTAACACAGAGAGCTTTGTATATCTTGTGTTTCTACGATGACGTGGCCGTTTGTAAGCCCTTAGATGAAAAAAAACAGTCCAAAGGATGTTTAACTTCTAATGATAAAATTGTAAGTAGATTTAGGTGTGCCTAAAAAATCCGTAAATCCATAAATACGTTTCGTAACCTAACCCGTATGGATTGAGGCGGTTTGGGATGGATTGAATGTCTAAAAAAAATCAATCCGTTCTGTCCCAATCCGCTATATATTTTACGGGTTGGGTTAGGGTTGAAGTTTACAAACCGCGGGTTAATCCGTTTCAACCCACAATATATATATATATATATATATATATATATATATATATATATATATATATATATATATATATTGTGAATTTTAAGATATCAACATTTAATTATTGTTATATTTTAGTTTTATTACTTTATTTTGATTGGGTTTAATTTATATTTCTGTTTGAAATATTCAATTTATTTTAAAATTTGGTTTGATTATGCAAACTATGAAAAATAAATGATCAAAATAAAAATTTAAGAATCAATCTAAACCCAATCCGTCCCAACCCGCAATTTATTTTGCGGGTTGGATTGGGTTGGATTGGTATTTTAATTGTAACGGGTTGGATTGGGTTGAGTTGAAATTTAAATTTCATCAATCCGTCCCGCCAAATCCGTCCCGTGCCCACCTCTAAGTAGATTCATAATTTATTAATACTTTGCAACTAGATCCCTTTAGCTTTGGTTGATAGCAATGTACTGCCATGATGAATGATTTAAGTTTTGCAATCTATAGACTCATCAACTTTTGAAAAGATGTAACTTTGCGTTTTCTAGTTTGTTTGTTTAAATTATTTATGTCTACGATGGAAATATTTATTCACATTAGGCGGTACGGAAGGAACAAGAAAGTAAATTTTAAGAAATGTAATCTGACCAAGCTATTCTAAAGCAAAAACCTCCAATTATTTTTGAAATAGATCATGTCGGTCAGATTCTGGACCAATACAGTGTATAATTATTACAAAAAATTGATGTAGCGAGATTTTTTTTTAGAGAAATAGGACTTCGGAGAATAGAGTTATGCCATTTCGAAGTTAAATTTGGGGATTGATTGGGAATTTGATAGTTCGAGGGTGTTTTTTTAATTATAAATAAAGTTTCCATTGATGCAACTCTTAACTTTGTTGGCCTAGATAATTTGTGGGCTTTGGTCACACGTATGATTAGGCCCAACGGCCCAATAAAGCTAGCATTTTAAAACATTTGTGACCTTGGGCCGATTAAACGCTCTAGGACGACTTAAGGCTTCGTTTGATTGCGGGATTCATGATTCCGGAACTATAAGTCTATTTCGTACTACAATGGGATAACAAACAAATGTTGAATTGCTAGTCCACTGCAAAGGTCACTAAATTTAATACCACAAGAAGGTATTGCAAATGATGGTTTTGAAGGTCATTTGATGTGTCACCGGAATATGGAGTCGGACACAAATTACATGCCAAGCATACATTTTATGGGTCCATCGGACTTCATGTGTAATCCCAACACTCAAGTGATACAACCAAACAATGCATTCAGGTCGAAGTCAAATTCAAATTACATAATTGTTGTGAGGTCGTCCTTTTTAAACTTTATCGAATGGCGATCTTAGGCTTAAACCAAATTGAATTTTAGTGTGCAGCCTAATTAATATCCTTTCATTTTTAATTTTTTGCCAGCGTCTTTCTCTCTCTTTACGTCTCTATCGCACTCCCTTGTGTGTTTCTATCTCTACTGCTTCGCAGATCGCACCGTTCATGCCTTCCTAATTTCTATCCTTCATTTTCCACATCTCTCTACCATGAGGATGATTACATGATGAAACTTGAAATTGAGACAAAACCACTATCCAAGTCGATGTCAAGGATAAAGATGAGAACATGTTTGAGTTTTTTGTTCAAAATTAACAGTTTCGCATTGTATCTCATGCTTAATTTTTCCCGCTCTTATAAGAGAAAAATGGATATTATAGCTAATTATTTGTAATTGATGTCTTGTAATTTTAGATTAACGTTTCAATTAAGTTTAAAATAGCGGTGATTGCAATGTATTTTATATGCTAAAATTCAATTTGGAAAAAAATACGTTTAGTATAGTACTGTTCTACCAGTGTTTAGTGATTTAGGTACTGAACTACCAATTTTAACAATTGAATTACTAATAATACGAAATTTGTCACAATTGAGAAACTATCATTAAACAATTGAGATATAACGACTGCAATTTCATCGATTTATACTGTTAGTCCCTTAATTTGACGAAATTTCATAGTTTGGTATCTCAATTGTTAAAAGTGGTAGTACAATACATAAATTATTAATTACTGATTGTTAAAAATGGTAATACAATACATAAATTATTAATTACTGATATTACAGTACATTAAATGTATTTTTTCCGTTAAATTTTATGTAAGTAGAAGAGAAAGAATAAGCTGCATGAAGTATTGAATGGTTGTCTCATACTGGTATTTTTGAAAGGTTCACTTCAGGCGCCTTTGAAGTTACAAGTTTTGTAGCAAGAAATACATAAGTTGTAATACTGGCACGATTGAGTTTTTTTACACAAAACTAATATTTGTACTCTTTTCCCGTCAACAAAATTAACACAATCTGCCACTCACACATCGATGAAAGTTACGTGCATGCATGAAACCATATATAACTTTATATCAAATGGTAATTATTGCACATAATATCGAAAACATGATGAAAGTGCATGGAAACCAACAAAATAATCTCCCAAATGATTTACTCCATTTATAAACATAAAACAAATGCACGAGTTGATCCAACTCGATAATTAATAAACCTTAGTACCTAGCTAGAACTCTACTACTGTCTAGCAATATTATTATATCTTCCTTAATCTTTTAACTATTCACATTAATCCCCATCAGGACGTTCTTCTAATTGCACTCGGGAGGAGGCATCGGATACCTAGCCCCATCGCCACAATAATCATAGTCAGTGTAACGTCGCTTCACATTCTCATACGCTCTTTGTTGTTTGTCGTTCAATTTCCAGAACTGTTGTCGGTTCCACCAAAGATCAACAGCGTGACAAGACGGCGATGTGATGGGCCCAGGTTGGGCCGGACAGCCCATCACATCGAAGCCTTGGAAATGGGCCTTAAAAGGGGCCTTGGTCCAGTCTGGTTTGGTCTTGCCTCCATCTGTAGCCCAATCCTCGCCATTCCATAAACTGGCCTCGATCCGCATAGGTTTGGTTGGGAAATCGACTCCTACATTTTTGTGTACTCTGATCGGGACTCTATCGACATAGAATCTATGAAATTAATTGGCGTGAAACCAACAGTTAACAAATGGTAATTATTGCAAATACTATCGAAAACATGACGAGAGTGGAAACCAACAAAATAATTTGATTTATTGAAGAAAGCAGTGTTTACGATTAAAAAGTGCACATTTTAATAAAAGCTAATATATCGTTGTTGTCTATAATTGTCAATTGTCATAAATATTAGATGAAAATATACTATCTGGAAACATATGCAAATATTTTTTTACCCTAGTGAAACTATAACAAATGTATTTTACTGCACTGTTGTTGTGTCAATATCACACTATAACTCCAATTAACTATAATTTACATGTACTTCGCTTATAAAGCATAATCTCTTGGCCCAAAGTCAGTTGATTGATATTTGTTTAAGCAGTTGGCCACACAAAAAAATGTATGTCTAAACTGTATCGCTAAAGAAGATGATCATCAAGATATTTTGTCAAACACATTTTACTGAAGTAAAATATTTTGCAAAACAATTGAAATCATAAAATTCGAAACTGCCGGCTGAGCTACTAGCTAGTACGTACATAACCATAAACCATGCAAAATTATAGAAATTGAAAAGTGTGAGAAAGAAAATGCATACACTATTTGATGTTGGTTCCACAAGATCTGATAATCATGGAAATCAGCTGTTGGATCAAACCAGAGATGGATCCTATTCTCTCTATTGCCTACCCCGTTCGCAAAGACATTCGTTTGCACCACATAACATTTTCCTTCTACGTTGCCAAGGAACTCGAAATCCACCTCGTCATGATTAGTTTTATTCGCATCAGATGAAGTTAGCTACAAAAAAAAAGTAAAAGCAAGAACATTAAACATGGCTTTTTTGTTTAAATGATTTAATAAAATTTATTTTGTGTTGAAAAAAGCTTGTCCTTGATTAAATATTTACGTAGTAAGCTGTAACGATTCCAGCAGTGTTCCCTCCAGGTAACTTAATCCTCATATGGAAGAATCCCGACCCGTAGTGGAGCTTCGAAGCGAACCCAGCTCCTATATATCCACAAAAAACAAATATTCTATAAGTAATTAGAGAAAGACGTAGATAAGATCGGAATTAAGAAGCTAAGCATGCAAAATATAAGTTGAACTAATATGGGGGACTGTATCAGTGTTGATTAATTAACTACGTACTGGAGTTGTACTTTTGCTTGGGTTCAATCGATACTAAATTCGTTAGTGATCTGCCCAACATGGCCGACTCGACTTATAAACAGAAGCCAAAATTATTTTAAGATATATCAGGTAGTGAAAAAAAAAAGTCATTTAATTATATCATGATATAATTTTTCAAATTGAGAAACAAATTAAAAAAAAAATTGTATATTTTTTGATTTACTTATTTAAAGGTGTGTAACAATGTACAATCACAAAGTTTACATTCAAGTGCATGGAAATTACGTACACAGCTTAGACTACTCATTTAGGACAACAAAATCACACCGAACAAACTTGATGTTATTACTATCCTGAGAAAACGAACTTAACCTTAATTTTATTCAATTTACAGAAAACCTATTTATATAAAAAGTCCAAACAAATTAAGCATAACATCTGATCAGAAAGAAAACGAAAAAAAGATAAAATGTACCGGAATATTTGTCTATGGAAAGCTGGATTTCTGATCCTTGATTAAGTGACAGAAAATTAGAATCTCCCCAAGAAATTTGGTAATTTAAATTAAAGCTAGTTTCTGTGAGAACTCTACCAGCTAATACCTCCCCAAGAAGAAGATACATAGCAAATAAACTCATTGATAAAAACAAACCCATATCCAAAATATTGTATCCTTTAATTAGCTGCTAGAATATAAATAATTCTGTTTAAGTGGAATATGTTTGAATAAGTTGAGTTGGCTAGGTACCATGGGTACGTAGTATTTATAGATGTTAATTGGATGTATAAAATATACTATTTTCATCCAATAAGTTACTATATTCTATTTATTTTTTTCATATCTTTCGGAAATTTTATCCATATCTTTTTGTAATCTAACTAGTTTGTTTTGGATAATTTCAACATTAACTTCCTAATTAGTTTCCGATACGGATCTAATGCAGCCTGCCATGTCATTTATTTCTTTTGAGTACGTAACTTGTTGCCTTAATTAGTACAAATAAAGTTGTACAAGTTAATTTGCACCTAATTTGCTGTTCTGTTCATGATCATGTGTGGCTGTTAATTGTTAGAACTTAGAAATACGTACCCAGGTTAATTTAAGTCCAAATTTGTAAAATATCATACTTTTCAATGCCATCATATTCCCATTAAACAAAATGGCCTCGAATGTCTTTAACAATTCGTAATGACATCACGAAATATACACTAATTTATTATTTACATTTCAATAACAATAATGATGAGATTATATTATATTATACATACATATACATGCACAAGAAATTTTGATTTTCACCATTTAATTTTTGTTCTTTTTTATAACACCTTCGGCATATATCGCATTACTTATATTTCAAACCAAAAATATGGTGCAGATTACATGATTCTCTAATTATAACGTACGACTTACCTTTTACTAAGTTGGTCATTTAATTAACCTTGGTTTATCAACTGCAACATTTCCAGCTAATCCAATTTGTAGATAGTTTCTAGGAAACATTATAAGTTTTCATGTACCTTGAATAAAGAAAACCTCCTCTACTCCTAGACTCTTTTGAGGGGAAAATCCGAGCCTCGTCGAGATTAAATTTTCTAAACAAATATGTAAATATGCTAGACGTTGCGTACTACTTAATTATTTTGAATTAATAAAATTGCGTTTTGAACGTAAAATGTAATCGATCGAGGCAATCTTAACGACTTTGCTATGAGCCTATATGGTGGAACTGTCTGCAGTAGATATTTGACTACTATTCTACTAATTAATTTAGTTAAGCATTAAAATTACAATAGTAGTAAACTGGTAATGTACATATAGATTATGGGCATGGCCTAAAAAGTTAAAACCACATTGTATATGAGGAGGTCGTGGAAATAAAATTTGCGTGTGAGTCGTGGACTTTTATTATTAGGCCATTGCTTCTAGATATGGCCAATGTTCTAAAAGCAAGGCAGCCCAAAGCGGATTTTAGACGAAATTGGTCGTTTAGCGCCTAATCACCGGTAAAACGTCGTCTAATTTGCGTATAATCCGTCTAATAGTTTAATTTTAGGATTCGTCTATTGCTTAGGCGTCGTCTAATTTGCGGCTAGACGTGCATTTTAGAACATTGGATGATATAGCCAATTAACTAAATTAATTAAGCAACCCTTCTGAGATAGACATAGATCTTTTTCACCATTTTAATTACCATAAACTAAATTAATCAAGTCGTTTGGAAACAAAATCTAGCAATAGAATATTTATAGATGCAAGAGATGAGAGATCCAGTGTTCATCCACAAATCTATCGAGAAATTTTATCCAGTTCTTATAATATCTCGTACTTCTTTTATTATTACATTAAATGGATCATCTTTCCTTTCTTGTCCAAATCTTATATCCACCAATTTGTACCCCATTTTAAGTCCGCTAGATATTTTTTGGATTTTATATTTAAGTTACACTAGTTCGTATTTTAATTCCAAAATAAAACATATTTGAATTTTTCGTAAGAAAAAAACTATTGGAATGTATATACATGTGTAATTGTAATTGTGGTATTTTTTAATTTTTTTTGTAATAACGATTTTGGGTTAACAAATCAATGGGGCACAAAATGAGGTATAAAATGTGGGGTAGAAGATCTGGACTCGTCCCGGACTTTTGTTTGCTTTTTTTTTTCCTGAAGAAACTGAACTGAAAGATATGTAGATTTCCTCTAAATTTGTATTTATTGAACATACTGTATTTGAAAAGATTTCCTCTAAATTTGCTTAGAATCTCAATAAAATTGGAGATAAATTTTCCTAAAGTCGTTTCCTTTAACATTTTTATTTAAAAAATTCCACTTGAGATCGAGTATTTCCTTATGATCGTCACCACTTCCTAATTATCTTCCAACTCTAACGACGATCAAACTACCGATAAGAGACGCATCCCTAGCCATTTTTACTACATATCTTGTTCTCTGTTTGTGGAATTTCTATGCTGTGGATATAATCTCATCAAGATGAGCTTAAGATTTATAAATATATTGCTTGTCTTGTACTTTTCATGATCAAAATGTCAATAAAAAGGAAGAATATTTAAACTGAATTATCTCCTTACCAATTTCATATTAACTTTCAACCCCTACAACACCATAAAATGCTAATAATAAGTATATGATAAGAATTTAAATTTAGGACATTTTAATACTTGTAGGTAAACGAACACAAGCACAAGAAGTTATTTATCCTATCAAAGAAATGGTCTTTTCATTTAAGTTCCAGTTTCATAGTACTTTAAACAAAGAACTCAAATGGAACCGAAATTGAAACCAACCCAACGATTGCCCTTTACAGTATAGAGATCAGATTCAAACTTTGAAAGCACTTAATTACATTCGCCATGTAAATCTTGCGACAATAAAAGCCTTTCCTTTTCTATAATAAGAACAATTTCCTATGAAGTTAAAACTACGATCCGGATCTAAGACTGGACCACAACTACATTGAGTGGTTCAGCTCTCGATCTTCAAAAATAAACCAAATGGGATAGATTTGGTTCCATTCTATGCACAAAATTGACCAGTACTTATGCACTAGTATCGTTCTTTGCTCGTAGACATCCTTCCAAAAGTCACTGGCACATATAATCGATATTGCATGGCACATAATGAGGTTTTGAGCCCTTGACCTGCTGTACCAAAGTGTAAAATCCCTTCAGTTTACGCAAAAAATAAAGCAAATGAGAAAATGAAATACTAGGGAAGCAATTTACTTGAATCAATACCTGTTTGTATATGGGATCTTTTGACAATCATGTCAAATTCACGTGATATATTCCTTCTCGTGATGCAAGCCAAGCTCCTGAATTGTGATCCAGACTATTAGTAGGCCCTGGGGTTGTGTCCATGAATAACAATATAATATCAGTAAAAAGAATATAAATTATACAAGAAATAAAGGGTAAATCATGTATAAAAGTACCATTAGGCCAGCACACAACTGAAGGAACCGAATCCATAAATTTATTTTCAAATAGAAGTTCACCAGACTTGATGCTCCATATTCGCAAATTGAGGTCCTCGCCACCTGAAGGTGGCAATATTAGTACAAAAAGCTGAAATATTTAGAAGCTGGCAATAAAATAAATTGCGGGAAATAATATTATAATTATAAACATACCTGACATGATAATTCTCTCGTAAGGGTCAATTCCAAGCTGTGTTCGAGTATGAGAATTTACATTCCCTTCGTAGGATTGCACAGGGCCTTTCCGGATGAGCCTGTGATCGTAAAGTCTGATCTGCATAGACATGACATTTCTCAAGTACTAACAATTTACAAGAGCTATTTCGAACATAAGACAGCTCCGAGAAGCTTATCAAATAATATTGGTCTGCGATGATTCTTAATCTAAGTATGAATAGTAAATATCCCCATCGGGATTTTAACTTTAACAATATACTAATAAACTCATAGAGATGAATTACAAGAAATGAGGATTGCAAATCATAGTGTCAAACTAGCAAAATAGGACAATAAATCCACCATAATAAGTCCCAAGTGAAAGCAAAAGATCTGATTCTAAACAATGCCAAGCTAAATTACCAAGATGCTATTTAGAAGAACACATAGGGCCAACTATAATTGTCAAATCCACTATAATAAGTCCCAAGGTAAAGTGACCCTAAACTATAATCTATTAACTATGCAAAAACAAATAGGGAAAAACTCTGGAGAAATACAGTAGAAAGACTAGACTTACAGATCCATCCATAGAGCTGGCTAGAAAGTACCGATCATACAAACGAAGAGATTCCAAGCTGCAGTATAAAAAATTAGTATCGGAATGAGAACACTACAAAAAGCCGATGAGTTAAAAACAAAGAAAGAGAGAGAATTCCAATTAAATTCACTGAGCACTGACCAAGAGATGGATGAAGGCATAAAAATGACTTCAGACTTGAATATGTCACCTTTCAACTGGAAAACGAATATGAAATTCAGTCATCAAAATAGAGCTGCATATTAAGAGAATGCTTAAGCATGGCACTGAGGAGAAGGTAAATATCTGTTTAATGGCACTGCACATGAAAGAACGATTACTTTTCCAAAAAAATTATGTGAGACTCGAGGATTCTTATAACCTCAGGTCAATTTTGTAAACGCATGTCATTTTGGGTAATTCGAGTTATTACATATCTGCATGCGAATATAACAAAACCTAAAAGTAATATAAAGTACCTCGAACCATCTGTTAGGAGATCTTCGAGCGGTTTTATACGAAGACTTATTAATCCCATGAGAAGGGAATTGAATTTGGTGTTTACTGAGTTTTGTAGAAAGTCCTTCAGATTTTTGGCGAGCATCAATTGTGACAATTGCTCCATTTCGTAGACCACATAAAATATTTTTCCCCTGCAATTACACGAGCTAAATAAATTGCAATTATTGGGATCCCACTTTTTTATCACATACATAGTAGCACCTTTCCATGACAAAATTTTTGCACCAAGAAGAGCATACATGATGGGGCTTGAACATGTAATCTACAAAAGTCTTCCCCGGCTATGAATACCTCATGTTCAGAGAACAAATTCCTTATATTGACTTGTTGAAACTCTAAAAAAGAGACTTCATAAACATAAGGCAATAATACAATAAACATGGTGGAACAGAATCTAGCTTTAAGTTCCATTATTAACAAGCACTACTCATTGACAACTGGAGCTCTAAGTCATGGTAATAAGATCATACCATTTTTCCGAAGCTGGTGATCTTAAATGAACATTTAACTTTTTTTATTAACTAAGTGTAGTTGTAATATAGTTCTTTCAACTTGTTATCTTTTCCTGACACGGTATGTCAGGGTTTCCTAATCAACGGACATATATGTTACGAGTGAAACTACAAGGAGACATTTAAGAGCTGCTTTAGTAAATTTAAAAAGCTAAAAGAGATGAATCGTATTTATGGTTGTCAAATGGCAATTCGATATAAAAATTCGGATTTCTGGATATCATTGATCCACAAAAGTAATTTTTTTTCTCACTAGTGTCAAATGTACGAGTGACAGACTTCTTAGTTAGCACTTGATAGAAACAAAAGTAAAAAATGGGTAAAATAAGCGGACCTTAGCTTAAATATGCATCAACATGCATCTCAAAGAACGAAGAGTAAGCAGAGAGAGCAGGGCGGTCAAAATGACCCGAAAACTGCACTCAAAGGAACAGAGACCCACAAGAACCGACCCGTCCGAGACCCCTCTTGAGTCTACCCTACCCGACCCAATAGGGTCTAGGATCGGTTATGGTTTCGATATCTCTAACCACGGGAACTGGCCCGCAGACCCAAAACCGTACCCAAATATATATATATTTCTTGATACATTAGTTCTGTTGTAAATATCAATCAACTCTGAAAGTGTCCATACAAGACCGGTGTTAACTTTGGCTTCCAAAACCTATCACTTTAGATTATTCATATCCCGAATAAGGAAGTGATTTATCTGTTCAAAATTAGTTCCTCATGGTTACCTTTTTTCCATTTGTGCAACCGTGAAGTTTGTCAAACAAGATAACAAATGTATCTTACAAACTATTGGTTTGTCTTATTGCTATATTTAGCAAACTGGATCAAGCATCAATTTTAAAAACCTAAAAAGAAAGATGTTTAAACAAACATATATGATTGCTGTACTAGCTGATGTTTATTGTTTAGTTAGTGGCTGAACTTGTTTTTTGCCTGTGCAAAAGTTGCAAATAATTGTTTATCCTTTAAAACCTTTTACAAGGCTAAAATTCGATTAAAAGAGCAGGTATACCCGAACTCGAAACCACAAACCCGACCCATGTGCAGTAATGGGTCGGTTTTTTAGTGAAAAGAAACTCCCAAGACTCGACCCGACGTGCCCATCACCCTAAAACCGTTGAAACGATATCTCGCTTACCCAAATCGGGTTGGTCTGGGTCAGATATTACTGACAGCCAAGTTGATTTGAACAATATGAGTTTCTTGTTTTCAAGTTTTGGAATGATCACCTTATGGATCGAATGAAGGAGGTTAACATATATACATTGGGATCAAATTAACAGGAATACATACCGATTGATCAAGTTCAATTGACAGAACATCACTTTTACAGCGAAGCACCCATGAAGGCACACCAGTTTCCAGATTTACCAAGGCAGCTCCAAGGTTGGTCCCTGTACCAGCATAAACATTAGATACATAATTCTATACAAATTCAATTATGATTTAAAAGCAAAAAGAGGATTAATTTACCCACAGCAGCTTGAGTTCCATCAGAACTGCTAGCAGCACTCCAAACTGTACAGTTGAACGAAGTAACCTCGCATAATTTACTCTTTAGCGTGTCAACATTCGGATTGAAACAAAAGGGTTCATTTAGATTCAGAGTATACAAAGAACCTCCACAATCTTCTGATCCAAGAGAAGTAATACTGCTCTTATGTTAAAGTTTACACAAAAAAAGGTTCAAAATGAGTGTCTGTTGACCCATGAACAAGGTTATTTGTGGATTAAGTGAGAACAAGTTGTTGAACCTCTAATTACCAAAAGGAAAGATTTTGATCTTAAAATTCATCTTTCTTTATATAACCAATAAAAGATATTCCAGGTTTGAGGATCTTTATGTTCTAATGCAGACTGGCTTAGTATGGTACTATACCTAAGAATACAAAACCGCACTACTCAGCAAGTCGTGTTAATAACAGTTTTATTTTTCTGTAGATGACATACTCACACCTCTGACGCTCGATGAAAAATTGGCCAATAGACTGACAGTACAAACGAAACTTGAGAGCTGAGACTAAAAAAGGGGAAATATTATTTTTGTACACCAACTGATCAACTGTTAACAACTACTACACCAACCAATCAAATTTTATTATACAAACAATCTAACAAATAGAACCCTTAGTTAACCTATCAAAATTCTCAATTCTAAACACCAATCAAACACATAATCCAACAATTCTTTACACCTTTCTATCGAAACTTACGAGCATTTATAAGGTTAAATTAAATTGTTCACTAGTTATTCGATATTATGTAGATTGGTGATTAGTACAACAGCGTATCAAAAATTATTACATGACTGCTGCTTTGAGATGAAATTCTAACAGTGATGTACTTATTTATCAATTTTGTGTTAATTGGGGTCAACCATGGTAACAGTATGGCGTAGTAATTGTTGAAACCTGATAGATTGGTGAAAAGAAATGATTCTTTAGAAAAAAAAGTGTTACTTCAAGGTAACTAATAGCATATAAAGTGGATTTTTTATTATTTTCTTTCTTTTATGATATTTAGTGCAATAAAGTCATGAAAACATAACATCATAGAAGGATACATGACATGATGCATGGAAGGTGAACCATCTGAGCGGTTTTTTGAAGCCTTGATACAAGATATACCGGCAGCCGTGTTAATTGAAGTATAATCACGTTTCCAGAGATGTCCAGGTACATTGGTGTGTCCTTTCTGTTTTCCAGTTGGAGAAGGCCATACACAATCTCCCGGGCATTTTATTCCAAAATCGGGACGTTCTACGACTTTTCCAACTTCAAAAGCGCTGCATAGAGACCACAGTTCAATTACAAAATTTCAAAAGTGAAATTACTTATTAAAAAGAAAACAGTTTTCTTCAAGCAAACTTTGCATTCAAGGAAACCAACAGAAAAGGGATATTAACATGATGCTAATATTCTACCTCAATAACTTACAACAACAAAAATATTCTACCTCAACGCGCCATCCGAACAACCTCCTAAAAGGATATCAGTGCCACATAGACCAGTTCTACTTTCAACATTTACATGGAAGTATTCCAAATCAACATCACAACCCCTAGTCAATTGGTATTTCCACACCTATAAGAGTTCGATTTATCAGTTATTATCAATAAGAAGGAAACATTGATGTGACAAATTTGAGCAATAAGACATGAATATCAGACCAAAGACCACGATATCCGCAAATAAAAGATTATGCTATATGCCTACATAGAAACGAACCAAAAGTATTGTTAAGAAAAACAATACAAAGAGCTCGTCATGCTGCAAAATTAAATCTAAGAACAATGCTTGTAGAGGGAAAATATAAATGGGCGATTTGGGTGGGTTGGTTCAGTTAAGTGCTTTAAAGATTTAAAAAGTTCTTATTTAAAATCAATACTCCAAGCAATAAGTCAGAAAGGGGAAGTACGGTAAGTAGGAGAGCGTAGTTAAAAACTTCTCATTATATTTTGGCCAATCTTCCTTGGACCAAGTTAACTGCAACCTAAGCTTATAACCACAATATCATAAAGTAATAGTAATAGGCTAATAGCTAATAAGTTATTCAAAGGAAAAGAATGATAAGAAAAAAAAAATGGCCAAGACCGCCACGCAACAAGACTGATAAGTAAATTTTGAAAGGAGACCTTATTTTAGAATTGTCATCCAACAAAATTCTTAAAATACTCTATAACTACTTGACCATTCACACGGATAGTCAAGAGGTAGCAATAATCAATTAGCACCCAGTTCTCGCATATAGCTCTTGTATGATAGCAGCCACGTCTACACTCAGACTGAGGAGTGCAAACAAGCAACAACTATACCATTTTTCCAGAGTTAAAGGTAATATTTGTACCCTGAGATATACCGGACTAGTTAATATCTACTCTCTGAACATGCATACAATAAAAGAAGTCATGACAAGTTGATTTAACGATTAAAAAAAACAGAGATATTAGGACATGCAAGGTTAAGGTTTTGCTTAAGGTTTCACTTCATTATTCAAGAAGACATGAAATTGTTAGATTAAAAGGTCGCTCATGGCACCATAATAAATCGACGAAAGAAATAACAAGATTGTTTATTATAATTCAGATTCAAATAATACCTCAGGCTGAGTTGCTTGTATCTTTAAGTACTCCTCCTGAAAGTTGCACCTTCCTTTATTGGAAGTGATTACATTACCATACAACTCTCTGGCCTGGAGTAGATTGGAAGGTTTTAATCCGATGCCTGTCTTTTTCTTCACCTGGAAAATATTTCAATGAGAATTTAAAGGCCTACTTAAAATGTCCATCCTAATTGTTTCTCTTTTTCACATTAGTGTCTATTGCTGGCCATTCTTATAATGATACTCCTGCTCATCAAAATGCAGACCCATTCGAATGGATCAAAGTAGCCAAACATTTTCGTGACGAAGTGTATGAATTGCAGTCATCTTAACAGTGAAAACATTCATCCAAGCAGTAGAACACAAGATTTGGCCCATTAGCCAGAATACTTCTATTTCTATGCTATATCCAAATTTTCGGTAAAAAAATCGGCAACTCTACGCTTTGTAGAGAACTATTCTTCATATAAATGAGCGATAAATGAAACTTAATAACCATTGATAACTATCAAAACTATCATCTCAATTAGACAACTTTTGGAAAGAGGTAAATGCGTATTAGTGAGAGACTGGGAGTTGAGACCTCAACCCAAGAGGACAACCTTGCACTGATGCCATGTTCAGTACGCATTAACCTATAATTTCACCTGAAAGCTTATCAGCTGGTACCATGTTAAGTACGTATTAATCTATTGTCTCGCATAGGAACTTAGTATTTAAGAATAAGGGGAATGGTAATTGCCATTGCATACTATATGCCCATCACTTGTAGCAAAGGGATAAGTAAGTGGTAACAGTAGGGACAGAACCCCCTATCATATCACATACGAATTCCAACCCGTACTGCAAGGAAGCAAATCTGGTTACGCCACCGCTTGTTGCATAAGCAAAGAAATGAAATTGGAGCTTGCTTGGCTAAACTAATAAACATATAAGTTGGTTTGTTTGACGCAAAGAAGTTGCCCTTTCAGCCTAAAACTATAAGTCTTTCTTGGCTAAACACACTCCAAAGAAAATGTTATAAGCCTACCAACCAAATGAAAGTTAACACAAAATCTTGAGCTCAAAGTTGCAACTAAACAAGTCCTTAATTGGGTAGAATAATCATAGCAGTAATACCCAAAGCTAACTGTAAACCAACTCTGATACCATGGAAAACATAAACAGCCTTTGCACTTCTTAGCAAAGCAATTTACATTTTTTATTATATTCAATAACGGGCTTAATAGAGTTTGGAATTTTAGTACACGCAAGTAGACAATTTCGATCTTGTACGCCATTGTATCAATTTGGTGTAGCATCGATTTTCGCCGATATAGCATGCTGCCGTCAATTTAATATCCTCAAGCTACAAAATATAAAAACCTTTACCTCAACTTACACAATATTTCAAACCTAGGGGTATTTTATCGATGTTTGTCAAAAACTTGACTGCCCATAAAGTCTATTCTTGTTCAGAATTGGAAAACGCTTGGGTTCTGAAATATGAAAGGTTTTCTTAGCGGGTTGTGGAACGCATTCGACCTACTTCAAATTTTACCTAAAACGTTAACATTTTCGAAAATTGTGGGGTTGTGATTGCAACCCCCTCAGGGGCTCTGAGTCCGACCATGGCTTGGGAAGGAACTCGGTAGAGACAGTCGAGGACTTAACTCTCCCATTTTAATAAAAAATGATGAAGAAGTAAAAAAAAATGTATTTTAATCAAAATCTTCAAAATTAAGAGTTTCAGCTCCTCCCATATTATGAAAAAACCCGGTATAGAGTATGAAAAAAAACCATATAGAATACCAGCTCCTCCCATTTAAAGTTCCTAGTTTTGTCCGTGCATGCCTCTCACGGGGATACAACTTTGTCCGCATTACACTAATTCTCAATTTCGTAGATACTACGTAAACAGTTGAAATTACATTATACTACAAGTTGAGTTTACTTTTCTTTTCTTTTTTAAATAATAATTACCATCACATTACAGATAAAAGCGATCGAACTCTGATCACAAGCGGAGTATACTAAGACCCTAACCACATTGCTATGAGTTTACTAAACCTCTATAAACAAATGACTAAAAGAACATTACAAAAACCAACAAAAAAGACGTATTTAAAATAGAAAATTAAGCATACCAAACTAGGGATTGAAGGCGTAGTAGTCGAAGAAGAAGAAGAAGAGCGAGAAGAACCGGGGATCGGGCCTTTAATTGGGAAATATCTATTCTTCTCAGCATCAAAATAAAACCCTGGAAGATCTGCAATTATTTATACCATGTTATATACATATCAAGTGTGTTTTTATATATACATACATATATATATATATATGAGAGAGAGATAACCTGTGGGCATGTTTTGGACTAAGAAGTGAAAGCTTGTGAGTTGCGGCGGTATAGTTTTATTATTTAATTAAACTATTTATATAGGGCTTTTTAAGTATTATTTTCCCAATTTGTTGCTTATACTTTTTCTCATATTTAATCTTAATTAAGTATTACTTTTATATTTTTAAAATAACAGTTTAACCTTATATATTTTTCATTTTTTTTTATCAAATTTATTATCATAACTAAATATTACTATATTTTAATATACTTCTATCAATTTTTTTCAATCCAAATTAATTTACTAGAACAACCACATTAAATAACTTACAAGTTTTATGTATTTAAAGTAAAAAACACATTTTTATAACTTATAATAAAACGCTTTGGTTTATACAAATTATCAGTTTTTTTTATAAATTTCTCTATCACAACTCATCTTTTTGTTATTTTATTAATTTATATGTGAAAAATACAAATAAAATATAGAGAATAAGAGAAAAATAAGAGAGAGAAATTATTATTTTAATGAGCGAATATTTTGATCTATTATATTTGAGTTTGTGTATATTTAATTTAATGGATAAAAAAACTGATACGTATACAATTTTAAAATAATTTACTCATATTTAAGGTAAATTGGTGATATAAGGAAACTGATGCGAATGCTCTTAAAACCCGTTTGTTTATTACAAAAATAAAAGATTCCTTTTTTTTTTGTCAATTATCATACTTACTAGCAAGATTTTTACTGTATTTTGTGTTAATAACGACCATTTACGGTTTCTTTTGTATGCAGATTTGAATTAATGAATATCTGTTTCAAAAAAAATAAAAACAAGATTTTTACGGAAAAATTAAAATGATATTGCGTATTTTGCTCAAATTATTAAAAAAATATCATTCGCTCCTCCTCTCTCCCTATTTCAAATAAAATGTTCTTATATGATATGATATGAAATGTTAGTCCAAAACGCAGGTCATTAAACTGAAATTAACACATTAGTTTGCAAAGCTGCTATTCATACAAACTCGGTTGAGATGTATTTAAGTGTAATCGCGCAAGTGGAATTGTGAAGATGAGACCTGGAAATCAAAGTTTAATGAGTCAATGATCTGAAGGTTTGGAAAATCTAAATAAAATATATAACAGTGTGCATGATACGCTTTTCTATTGCAGAAAAGATGATGTATTGTTTAGATGGAAATATGTTGTTTCTCCAAATCAGTATAATATTTAGCTAAGATTATGCTTTATTTCGAGCCTGATAAACTATTGAGCGTTCAGACAAATTTTTACGGCTTAAATAAATCAACTCTTCTGTTTATGGACTCCCCCGAAGGCCTGAATACGTATTTTTTTTAATAATTGTTTTCCGATTTTTGAGTGTATTAATTATAATATCTTGCATGTTCATACATCATAGTAATCAAGAATAATTTAATAAAGGAAATTTGGTTGGATTACAACAATTATGATACTGTAGTAACTTTTGTCGACTCTTTCTATCATAACTAGGGATGATAATTTTACGGGTTTCAATCCGACCTGATCCGATTCGAGTACAAATTTGCACTTTTATCCATTTGACCCGACCCATTGACCCGTTTTTAAATTTTTTATTTTTTAAAAATAAATCTCATAAATGTCAAAAATTTCAAATAAAATTTGTTAGTTAGATTAAAAAATTATTTGATTTAAAACTATAATATAAAAATAATATAAAAGAGAGAGTTTAATGTTATATGAAACAGAGGAGAGAGAGTCTTAAATTGCATTTTTTTAAGTTACATTTTTACCCATTTAAACCCGATCCGACGCAAATAAAATTGCACTTCTACCCGATCCGCGGCGGGTCAACAGCTCAAGTTTAAGAAACAACATACTCTCTTTTGTAAATTGGGTTAGGTTCCACCTTTTATTTAATAAAAGTTTATTTGGTTGAATAAAATGGAGCTCAAACCAGGTTAAGTCGTAGTTGAATAAAATGGATTTAATACCCAAAAATACTATTTCGAAGTTATTCAATGTTATTTACGTATCCTTTGGAATCAGAAACAAGGAAAACCAAAATTTATGAGGAAAAACAATCAAACCATGCCTGAAGCAAGAACACTTGGCAACGCTATTAAATTAGAATCAGAAATACTTAGCGAACCACGTATATGGACAAGTACATACTAGTGAACCACATGATGACCGTAACCCTCAAATTGTCACTAGATTTCAAACTGTAGAAGAAGAAGAACAACCCCGAGAAAAACTAATAATGAAGAACATGTATATTAGAAAAGACAAACTTGGTTAATTACCTTAAAACATCTCTAGCGAGTTAAAAATCAATGAATCAGTTGAGTTATTGGAAAAGAGTTAGGCATGGACTAAAATTGCTGGAAAATTGAGCATTAAAAGTATTGAAGAGAAGAAAAATTGATGTGGTAAAGACTAAAGATAGAGAAAGACAAACATAAACCCCATAGAATCGACCATGTTTGGTCGCTTAGGCTTAGCTTTTCCATCTCTTTTTCTTCTTACAAGTTGTTCTGTAATTGGTTGATTGGCTAAAAAGATGAGCTTTTCTGTTTTTTGCCTGAAAAAGCTAGAAGCTTTAAGCTAGACAAATCCAACACTTTTTCCACATAAAAAAAAAACAGCTTATTGCTATGAATCTGCAACCAAAGAAGCCAATAAGTTCTGCAACATACATATATTATGTATTTTTACCATTGACCAACATTGTTTTTATATCTTTTTTTTCTTCTTTAAATTCGGATTTGCATTTGCTTGATTAGCTTGAAAGCCAGTTTTTCTGTTATATTTACGTATAGTCATGCTTTGTTTTTCGGTCTCAAATACTAAGAAGCAACGAAACCAACTTTTAAACCTTAAGCCAGCAAATATATATCCGTCATGTAGTCAAACAAGCCCTGCACATGATGTGCTTTTGGTTTTTTCTTTTTCTATGCTTAAGGGCATCTTAGATCTTGGTATCGTAATGTTTGACGTATGCTATCCGTTTTTTGGAATCTAATATCTTTTTGCCTTTTCAGTTTACAGTATATAATGGCCCGGATTAGGAGTATATGTTAGGACATTAAAGGTAGTGCTTGAACTCATGAACTTTCTTTGACTTGTTACTACTTGTTTGGCAACAAAGTCGAGCTCAAGCTAGTGAACATTGATTTTGTCTCGGTCAAAATGAATTGAAATAGAAAGAGCTAGCCAAACAGGAGAAACCAAAATCAATGGGAAAAATAAAGAAACAAACCCTTTGTGAGAGCAACTGAGGATCGCAATGACTAGTTTACCGCATATATATACATATTAATGAAGTCGGTACTAATGAACACCATAACAAATATCCGAGGAAATTCAAAACCGAAAAACCATTGTTCACAGGAAAATAAGGTAAATAAATTTCCTGGCAGTTCAGAAAACAAAGAATTGTCGAAATTCATTGCCAATCCTAAATATAACCAAGATTAGAATAAATTATATAAACAAGATGCAGCTGAGCCTATAGTAACTTCATAGGCTGCCTACATACCCTTTTATAAACTAAGGGATCAAGCCGCACGTAGTTCTTAGTGTCTGATTACATCTTCAGTTTCTATTGCTACACGGAATGATCTACAAAATTAACTGCATATATATATACACATTCCTACACTTCAGTACAGTTTGAATAGATTCTTGTAGTATCATATCGCATCCTCTTAGCGGCGTGCTCGTAGTCAAGATCATGTGTTGATGGTTGATACGTCCCTCTTTGGTATTCTTGGTCATTGTCAATCATTGGTAGTTCTTTAAAATTCCGACAATCGAGCCTCTCTTTCATCAGCATCATATCATACTCTTCGGAAAAATCATCGAAAAGGTCTTCCTGGGGGAAATCATGGTCAGGTAGAGGGATTATTGTGCAGCTCTCCTCCAAGAATTGAGCGCTCGTACACATCGTGTTTGCCACCTGATCATCACGTAGAAGCTTCTGATGGTTGATCTGTTCACCACCTTCTTGATCAGAAACATGGATTAGCGTAGCTTCCGACTGTGTCATCCTTGTGGCTTTGTCAAGATCCAGGTCCTGCAACGATTGCTGATTTGTCCCTCCTTGATATTCTTGGTCATCTTCGCTCATCAGATATGCTTCTAAGTTTCTTGTGAAATCAGAATTTGCCTCTCCTTCTTCAGAAAAACCATCAACATAGGCTTGAGGCTCCCTACTCATCGTGTTTGACACACTGTTAACACCTTCTTCATCATAAACACATGCTGTTTTCTTCTTGACCTCGCTTGGTGGCGTTTCAACCTTGAGTAGCTTGCTATCATCCCTTGTGATCTTGCAAAGAACAGACATACTTGAACCTGTAAGCGCGTACTCATGCATATACCAATGACCCTTAGAACCTTTCAACGACTCGTCTCTCGAAACGTATTTAAACGTCTGTTTCTTTCCAATCACAACACCAGTGACGCTGTCGACGACATCTTGTCGATGTGAGCCCGTTTCCCCATGCCAGGTGCCACGCCCTGCCTTTCGAGCTATCCTTTCATTGACCGTCTTATTGCTTAAGTATTTCAAAGTTGTGAAGACATATAAACTCATCTTGGTACTCTTACCCGGTACACTTTCAATCCATGGATCATCAATATAAAAAACGTCCAATGGAGATTTATCACCATAAACTTCTCGCTCTATGATCGGATTCAATGGAAGAGGTTGGCCGGTCGCCTTCTTCTTGAGGTAGAAACTCACAAGTTCCACATCACTTGGTGAGAAACGGTATCCTATCGGTATTTCCATGAATGTTTATATCTAATGTTATAATCCTTTCACACACTAATACTGCTTATATCTCACCCTCTCAATCTATTTCTGAATGGTATTTCTGTAAAAGTAAAAACAATATCAATAATGCTTTAATTATATTGACAATAAAAGAAAGAATGCTTCTTATATAATACTTACCTGTAAACTGGAAATTCTCTCTCTGCTTTTGCGAATGAAATATGTGTTATTGTAAATGCTTGGGAATGCTTTTATATGAACTAATTTACTCAAGGTTCTATTATTCTATGCGACCCTGATAGTTCTAAATAAATTCTTTTTGCCTTGTTGTTTATTAGAATAAATTGACTTGTTATTATTTTTATACTCTTAACATATTGCCACTTTCTACTTTCTAGAGTAGAAATTGCACATCAAGCACAAACATGAATTTGTCAAACAATAAATATATATTTCGATTTTTTATGTTTTTTACACTTTTTTTAAAGGGACAATTAACAAAAACATACATTACACTTATTATATTAATAAAAATATACACTAATAATTTAAATTATCAAAAAATACCTATATATACTTATTATTTATCTAATTATAATCCGACCATAATCTAACCTCCCTCTCTAATCTAACATCTCCCTCTCTCTAACCGCAATTCTCTCTCTCTAATCACACATCTTTCTCTCTAACACACGATAATCGCACATCTTTTTAACACGTGCTAATCATCCATCTCTCTCTACAAATGACTACAAACTCACAAAATATTCATATGCTAATTATAAAACGTTATACCCTGATTTTAAAATTTCATACACTAAATGTTCTGGATCACAATCAAATATCTAAAAAAGAGTTCATACCCTAATTTCAAAACTTAATACCCTAATTTTAAAACTTCATACCCTAATTTCAAAAATTCATACCCTAATTTTAAAACTCCATACACTCCATATGAATTTTTCTCAATACTGTACATATGGATTTTCCTCTTTCAACTTGAAAAACACAACGTTTACAATAGTCTCAAATCTCAATAAATAGAAAACAATGTCACAAATTTCATATATTTTTCATATAGTACGGGGTATCAACCAGTATAATATTTGTGTATTACGTATGTATATATCTGTATTTATATGTATATGTATGTCTATATAATCTAGATGGTGTTCGGTAGTCAGTGATGGGTTTTCGTGGTGGAGGAGGGGAGAGAAATAGAGTGTGATATGAAATAAAGATACAGAGAAAAATGAAGGAGAAAGATACATTAATATCATAGAGATACACAGAAGAATTGGTGAGATACAGAAGAATGGAGGAGAGAAAGTAAGATGAGAGAGGGAGAGAAATAAGAGAATAAATAGCATTAATTTGAATGTTTTTTATAATGAAATTTTTTTGTCTATGTTTTTGTTAATTTAGTTTAAAAAGTAGTATGTTTTGTTAATTTATCATTTTTTAAATAAACATACTTTTGAGTAGTATTGAGAGGTTATAAAATTTTCATACTGGTACATATTTTCTGATTTTTTTAATTTTATATTAAATCCCTTTAATATAATCTTTTTATTCATCATATATAAATTTAATAATATTAGCTTTTGACATCTACCTAAAAAACATTTAAATTTTTTGTTGGTAAGATACAATCTAAACTTGCCCAAAATAAAAATAAAAAGGCTTAAATATATCTCTTCTTTACAAACGTCCATTTCAACATGATCCCATCCGTTTTCAAAATCATGCTAAAAAGTACACCTACTACTAATTAATAATCTTACAGTAGCTAGATAATATTAATGGCAAAATAATAACTTCAGGTACAAAATTTGAAGGTAAAAATAGCAAGTTAGTATTTGCTAATACATGACAATAATCATGTAGAAAAATATATTTTTTCAATGACTTAGTCGATGCAACTACAACATTGTAAAAAAGGTACCGTAATTGGTTAAGAATTTTAAGTCACAAAAATATTAGTTAAATTACCATAATTAATTAACAATTCATTTCAAATTTTATGTGCCCATATTTCCAATAACATATATCAACAATGTTACTTATAATTGTTAAGTTTAATATTTAGTAGATTATCAGTTAAATGATTCAATTTTTTTACTTTAGGAAACGGGCTCGGCCAGGGTGTTCTTGGGGCTTGGATAACTTAATAGAGTTGTTTGGTCGGTTCATTTAGTGTGTTGGCACCCCGGTCGTAAATACAGCACCAAATGAGTTGGATCCTTTGAGCTAACTGGCCTTTTCTCTAACCAGGGTCTGATATGTCATGTGCTCTCTTTTGTTTGACGAAATATTGTAAATTTTGCTAGTATTGAGTAGGGCCTTTTGACTTTATATCGAATTTAGGTATTATATTATTATTTTATATACACATTTGGATTGTTACGTATATTCTAATATCGTCCCGACTATTGCTATACGTTTGACGGAGCTTGTCTAGTTAGGAGTACGGTTGGAGCTTTGGGGGCTATGTTTTAAGTATGAGTGGCTATTTCGGTCTTTTGAGTATTGTGGTGGCTTCTGGTTGACCGCCCTATGCTCGTTATGGTCTGCACGTTATGCTTAGTTCATTTGATCATACTCTGCTTCGACAGGTGCACTTGACGAACCTTTTTAGTTTGATAGTTGAGATGATTTTAGTGTGTATGTCTCTACTGTTTGGCGTATTTTGTTTTACCCATGATGGATTTGGGCAGTAGTACCCGAGTAGGACGCTTCATAGCACTCTGAATGATTTTATATTATGTATTTTTTGTTTACTTAGCCTCTTGGATTCTGTTTCAGTGACATCTGAACTCTGTATTCTGACCCGTTATTTACAATAATAATGAGTTTTTACTTTAAAAAAATGATTCAATTTTTGTTTCAAGTATACTGTATCACTTATTTGTGTTTTGTTAAGAGGCCAACAATTGTATAACTGCAATAACACAATAGTTATATTTGGATAGCATATGATTAAGTAAATAATAGTTCTGAAAAAGAGGTTTTACCTTTACTGCAAACTTGTATGAATTTCCTGTAGTCGATCGTAACCCATAAATGACCTAGGTATATATAGTTTTAGCTTTCTTGTCTGTTTATTAACTAATGTAAAGTAATTCATGATATGATTTACGGAAATTTTTAAAAATCTTAAGCTTAATTTGTGAAAACTACATGTTTACGTCTTTGGTCAAATAATGCATGTTTAATATCTACTATGCTATGTAATTTACACATGATTACTTGTGTATAATTTTGATTATTTTCGATTTTGGTTTTTATTTAATTAGGAAGTGAAAGTGTTACAAATTAATTTAATGAAAGGTAAAATTGTATTCTCTAAAAATTATACAGAGGTCTTATTTAATTTTTTTATAATGATTTAGTTGCAGCAAATAATACACTGAAAAAATATTGTTCTACAGGGTTATTGTCATGTATTAGCAAATACTAACATATTTGCTCCTTTTACCTTAAAATTTTATACATGAAGTTATTATTTTATCATTAATATTATCCAAGTACTCTAATATTATTAATTAAAAGTATCTGGATTTTTTAGTATGATTTTGAAAATGAGTGGTATCATATTATAATTGAACAACCATAGATTGGTAAATACTTTCTAAGATAACCATATATTGGTAAATAATTTTTTCAATAACAATATTTTGGTAAAAAAAACTCAATAGATAGAGAACCAATACAACTTTTCTTTGGAACCAAGCTGACTAAGAATGTGTTTAAAACCCGAAAATGTGGCGGGAAAAAAAAAACAAAAAAACATGAAATCATTTTCCACTCATGTGTTTGGAATATTAGAAAAATAAAAGAAAGGTGGGAGAGCGATATGCTTAATTTTCTCATTCGTTTTCCATTTCCTCTCATTTTTGGAAGAAAAATGGTTTCTCTTATTTTTGGAAGAAAAATGGTTTCTCTTATTTTACACACAAAATTTTTCCATAATTTCTTGCATTTTATTTTCCATTAGTTTTCTTACGTAAGCAAACACAAAAAATTATTTTATTAGGAAATCATTTTTCTTTTCTCATCTATTTTCCATGTTCCAAACACATCCTTAATGTTTTCTCAAATTTTAATAAAAAATACAAATTTTAATAAAAATACAAAATTTTCAAATTTTATAGTACTAACATAGAGTACTACATCTCAGTATATATATATATATATAGTTTGATTTCATAAAATAATTTTTGACATTTGCCAAAAATAACGAGTGTATATATAATGTACTCTTCAAATATTATATTTTGGTGAATTCATAGTAGGAAAGATTAACATAAGTTCTCGCCTTGAATAATAATGAAACTATTCTCAAATATGGAGACTTTATATATGAAATCCTTCTACTTACAATATAAGTATCCAGCTAGTATTATTATTGGATTACCCAGTCTGGATTTCTAGGTCTTGAATCTCTTGATATAACATGAAGAGGTAAAATGCTCTGGTTAAATGATAAATAAACCTTCGTGACAGGGTATTCTTTCGCCTCCCACTGGTATTCATAATCTAACTTCTGTGGATCAAACGGGTACGAGGTAGCTTCGGTAGAGATCTCCGGAAAATTAGGGTTGAAAAAGTATCTTTGTTCTAGATCTTGATGTTTGTTTTGTAGCTGTTATTGCCTTGAAGTGAACAACTGAACAAATATTTATTTGAAGAATTAAAACTGAAACCAAACTGGCCAGAATTTGTATCGTCTATAAATAACTGGTTTTTCGGAGACGTGTTGGAAAAGGGTACAGGTACAGGAATTAGAAACAAAAAAAATTCTCTTGGAGACAAAACCAGCTTCTGATCAGGGGTTTTGTTGCCAGATATTGCATCAATTTGCTATAATGCTGTTAGATTGTTGTAAGTTTGTAGGATTACGAGGGCTAACACTGAAATCAGGTTCCTTCGTGGTGTGTTCGGTTTTTTATAGCACCAAAGAAGTTTTTGTTTCGTTTTCCTTTGGTACTCACCTCAGGTATAGGTGGTGCTTCTAAAAAAAATGTCAATAGACAAAGTAAATGCTAGACAAACAACTAATACTGAGACATTAGTGCATACAAACAAACTTGTAGATTTGTATTAGCGTTTTACATAATTAATCTTGTTTTGTTCAAGATTGTTTTTCTTTTTTTGCTCAAAACATATACCGGGTATAAAACTTAAGATTTCAGCACGCAACCAAACAAGTCCTTGTAAGCATGGGCTTTGTAGACTTCATTAATATTGAAATGAATCGTTGCGGCTTAGCTATGGCTGCGTATGAAGTTAGGTTCAACCAAGAAAACTTTGATCTTTTTCAGGCAGTGTTTTAAAAAGCGAAATCTTAGCTGAAACGTTTTCGTGAGAGATATGCTACACGCTTAAAGCGTAAGCTTTTAGCAGCCTAAAAAGCAGAAAAGGCGAGCTTTTTAAGCTTTTTTTTGTTGCTGGTTAGCATAAGTTTAAGCGGTGTACAATATTTTATATTAAATTCAAATTTCGAAGACAAATCCGTAAAAATTAAAATCCTTCTGCTAAATTGCTACACAAATAGTAGCTAGGAAGGGATGGTTAACTATTGAAGCTCAACGATTTGCAACTCTTTACTGCCTTTTCTTTACAAAATTGCGAAAATAGCGTGTGTATAATACATAATACACATAAATACATGCATACATTACATGCATACATTACATGCATACAGATGAGTAGTTGATCACTAGCTGTCATAGCATGCCTTACACCTACAACATACTTATTCGGGTTCATAATTCGCCGTAGTTTTTCCAAACCGATTAGACCACCATACTTCTACTTACAATACAATAGTACCATTAGTGGTTAACCCATTCTGGATATTATTATATAACACGAAGAGGCCAAATTCTCAGTTTAAATAATAAATAGTTATAAATAGACCTGCGTTTTTCGCAAGTGAAACGACGCTTAATAAGTATGAGAACATGTCGAGACTGGCTCGTGTATCAACGAGCCTAGTTTGAACATAATTTTAAGACTCGTTTGATTAAAGAGCTAAGTTTAAACATATATAGTTGGATTGATTCGACTCGGCTTATTTGCAGCGCTAACTAAATACTGGGTATGTGGCCTCGTGGATGGTAATACATGCATTTTAATCAATGCTAACATAAAATATTAAGTGAAGGAGTGTTTGTAATCATTTCTTGTAGTTGAGGGGTCTAGATGCTTGTTTTTTAAGCAATGTGGGTTTATTCTATTTTTCAAACATAAGAGAATATAGAATGTTCTCCCAGGAAATAAGAACTTAAGTGATATTAGTAAATAAATATCATAACTATATTAATATAGAAAACAACAATAGTAACGAATATGTCCATGTTATTTTCCAACGTTACGTGACTACATCAACATGGTATAAATTGCTCATCTATATACCATGATGAACTTAAATTCCGACTTCGTTGTTCTGGTTGCTGTTACGCTGTTCAGTTATAACTGCAGTTGCAACCACGGTTCTAACCGAACTTTAAAGATGGATATAACTCAGAATAAATACGCACGTTTTTAAACAGAGTTCACCCATAACTTTAGGCTACGTCTCTGAGACACTCACCCAGATTTATGATACTATTTTGTTGGCCCATGTGGCTAAACCTTAGAGGGGGGGTGAATAAGGTTTTTGACGCTTTTCGCCTAATTAAAATCTAAGTGGCAACTAACAACCCAACTTTCGCAATTCTAAGTTTAAGCGTTAATAATCGTTAAACAACCCAAACGCAAGCAAGAAAATAAACAATAATATAAGTTGCGGAAAGTAAAAGTTAAGGAAGAAATTGACACCGTGATTTATAGAGGTTCGGCAAAACGGCCTACGTCCTCTCCTCGGTACTACCGAGTATTTCACTAAAATTCTTTTGGATATTACAAATCCTATCGAGCTCAATCAATCGATTGACTCAGCCTCTACATGAGGTTCCTACTCTTGATACAAGTGCAAGCGAACACGTTTTACGAGTCAACGACTCCCCCTCAATCTATGAGTACCAAAGTATTTAACCTAGAACTTTTAACCAACACTTTAGCTTAAAAGCTTCTACCCAAACACTCACTCGCAAATGAGCTTATAATATGCTCTTTACAATTTATTGAAATTGAAACAACATCCACAATTTGATTGCTTCTAAATAAGCTAATTTGTGGTTTTGATGATGTTTGATCTTTGTTTGAGCTCGAATTGCTTTTTCTTCAATTTTCCTCTTTTTCGAATTATTTCACCAAAATGGTGATTTTTAGGATTTTGATTTAGAGGGTTTGAAAGATGATGAATGTTTGTGTTTGAGGAGGTATTTGGGGGGTTTTATTAGCTCCAAAATGTCCAGTGGGTATTATATGACCGTTTTAAGTGGTTGAGTGTTTTATCAATTGGGTAAAGCCACTTTTTGAAAAAGCTAAAAAGCTGTTTTTTTTCATCTGCACTTTGACCCACCGGTGGGTGTCTTCTGACCCATTGGTGGGTGAAATATTGCTTGGTTCTGGAACATTGACCCACTGGTGGGTGTCTTCTGACCCATTGGTGGGTGAAATCTTGCTTGGTTCTGGAACATTGACCCACTGGTGGGTTCTGTATACCCACTGGTGGGTATACCTGGAGATTTATGTGTCGAACTATCGACTCTGAAATGCTCGTAACTTGCTTGTTCGGACTTCAAATTTACTTCCGTTTGAACCGTTGGCTTCGTTATCGAATGCTCTATCATTTTAAAGTCCTGAAATATACATTTTCTATTTTTGGAAAAGACAAATCATTATATCATCGAATAGAGAAATCGTAAAATCATTAATACATAATCAAACGTATAATCAAAATCAATTATTGAACCCATGGTTCAACAATCTCCTCCATTTTGATTATGACAAAATAATGATGATTTTACAAGTATAAAATATATCTCCTCTATTTTAACAAATCACATTTCTCTAAATATCATTTTTCTCCCCATTTGGCATTATCAAAATGCAATTAAAAAAGTTGGGGTTTTGTGGAGGGTTTTCATAGAAATACCAAAACATGAAAAATGTTATCATGATGCATATGACCCAACTAATCACATATATGTAAATATTATAGAGTAGAGTATACCGAATATGTGATGTCGAGTCCGCTCTCTAATGACATTTGCATTTACCGTTTCCAAGTCCAAGTATGTGGTACCATTTGTTGGTATGCCTTCCACCTTTGTCGATAAATGGAACTTCATTTTTGATGGTGGAGTCGATTTTCTTGACTTCCACGACTTTTGCCGGTGTTGTCAACCACTTGTTGATTTTCTCTTTTTGAATGGAGATACCTACAACACAAGATTTGTTTTTTGGTCCCCAATTTCTTTTGGGTCCGACATTGTTAGTGACATGGGTCTTTACTACCCATTTCAAATCGTTTCTACTAACATGAAAACGATAAGGGCATCTAGAAGAAATATGCTCATTTCTACTACAATGAATACAATGCATAGACTTTTTAGTATAACGAGAATTATACGAAGTTTTGGAAAGGTTTTTCGGAGTATCCAATTTGGTTTTAAAACCTAACCCTTTCCTATCATTAAAAGATTTTTGAATTTTTTTGGAAGTACTCCCTTTGGTAAAAACAACTTCTTGTTTAGGCGGGGTAGGAGTTTTAGAAATGTTAGAGGCCTTGACGAAATGGGTTTTGTTTGAATTAGAGCTAATGCAATCATAATCTAAACCACTCTTATCATTGAAATCTTTTTGACAACTCAAAATGTTATCTAAAACGGTTTTACCTTTAGAAAACTTTGAAATTGTTAAATCAAGTTTTTCAATGTAAATGACAAGCTCGTTGTTTTTAGTTTTCAAAGTGTCATTCTCGGTTTCTAAAAGCTTGACCTTGTCATTTAAGTTAAAAGCATGAGAACTCAAAACCTTGTTTTTGCTTTTAACTTTATCGAAAGCATCCTTTAACTCTTCAAAATTTTCTAATAAGTCGCAATCTAAAGAAGATGGTTTTGAAAGAGTTTTAGCAAGTCTAGACATCTCATTTTTAAGAAAGTTGATCTCGGTTTGTAAAGACTCGTTTTGAATAATGAGATCATTGTTTTTGTCTTTCAAGTCTTCCTTTTCGTCATCTACATCATGTAAAGAGAATGACGATGTTGGAATAGACTCATTTTCAATTTTATCTCTTTTCAAGGATCTTATTTCTTCATTGAGAGAAGAATTAATCCTTTTAAGAGATTCAACCTTTTCCGAAAGTTTAGGAAACTTTTTAGAGTAAACATCGCACATATGAAGTAAATCATCGTAGGATAGATCGTTTACCTCACCGGTTTCACTTTCACTTTCGCTTGAAGACGATTGGTTAAGCTCATTATTGTCTTCCAAGGCCACATAGCAAGCAAGATGATCGACTTCATCTTGGTCGGAGCTATCGCTAGAGCTTGAAGCGGATATTTTCTTCTTGCCTTTGCTCTTGCGATTCTTGAAGCAATCTCTCGCCATATGTCCTTCCTTTCCACAAGCATAGCAAACAAAATCGTTAGAAATAATTGAAATATTTGACGATTTACCTTTATGTTTGCGTTTGCCTTTAAGCTTTAGTATTTCCTTGACGATTCGAATGATTTGCATCGATTTTTTCTCGTCAAATGATAACTCATCGCTTTCGTCACAAGTTGTTCCTTTGAAAGCTATCTCCTTCTTTTTCGAGATTGGCTTGTGACTATTGAGGGTGATTTCGTGAGTAATGAGTGAACCCGTCAATGCATCAAGAGTGTATGTATTCATGTCGTGCGCCTCTTGAATTGCGGTGACCTTAGGTTCCCATTCATTCGGTAAGCTCCGAATCACCTTTGAAACCATTTCCTTACAAGACAAACACTTACCAAGAGATGTTAATCCATTAGTAATAGTAGTAAATCTAACAAGCATATCGGAAATAGTTTCACCCTCGCTCATCTTAAAAAGTTCGTAATCGTGCACTAGAATTTGGAGTTTGCACTCCTTAACTTGGTTAGTCCCTTCATGCATAATCACTAACTTATCTCACATATCCTTAGCCGTTTTACAAGCGGATATTTTGTTGTACTCGTTAGGGGAAACGGCACAAACAATAGCGTACATTGCTTTAGCGTTAGTAGAGTAGGCTTCTAATTGAGCGTTATCTAAGTCCTCTACGGGGATTGGGTTTTCGCTATTTTCGGATGTAGGTGCGGAATATCCTACTTTTATGCTCATCCAAAGTTTAACATTATAGCTTTGTAAAAACATACTCATCCTATCTTTCTAATAAGAATAATTTACCCCATCAAAAAATGGTGGAGTATTGGGCGATGAAGCAATACCGGAAGTGAAATTGTATAAATTAGCCATCGGGATCTTAACTCTTAAATCGTTAGATTCCTATATGTAAGAGCCTCGGCTCTGATACCAATTGTTGGCCCGTGTGGGTAAACCTTAGAGGGGGGGGGGTGAATAAGGTTTTTGGCGCTTTTTGCCTAATTAAAATCTAAGTGGCAACTAACAACCCAACTTTCGCAATTCTAAGCTTAAGCGTTAATAATGGTTAAACAACCCAAACGCAAGCAAGAAAATAAACAATAATATAAGTTGCGGAAAGTAAAAGTTAAGGAAGAAATTGACACCGTGATTTATAGAGGTTCGGCAAACGGCCTACGTCCTCTCCTCGGTACTACCGAGTATTTCACTAAAATTCTTTCGGATATTACAAATCCTATCGAGCTCAATCAATCGATTGACTCAGCCTCTACATGAGGTTCCTACTCTTGATACAAGTGCAAGCGAACACGTTTTACGAGTCAACGACTCCCCCTCAATCTATGAGTACCCAAGTATTTAACCTAGAATTTTTAACCAACACTTTAGCTTAAAAGCTTCTACCCAAACACTCACTCACAAATGAGCTTATAATATGCTCTTTACAATTTATTGAAATTGAAACAACATCCACAATTTGATTGCTTCTAAATAAGCTAATTTGTGGTTTTGATGATGTTTGATCTTTGTTTGAGCTCGAATTGCTTTTTCTTCAATTTCCCTCTTTTTCGAAGTATTTCACCAAAATGGTGATTTTTAGGGTTTTGATTTAGAGGGTTTGAAAGATGATGAATGTTTGTGTTTGAGGAGGTATTTTGGGGGTTTTATTAGCTCCAAAATGTCCAGTGGGTATTATATGACCGTTTTAAGTGGTTGAGTGTTTTATCAATTGGGTAAAGCCACTTTTTGAAAAAGCTAAAAAGTTGTTTTTTTTCATCTGCACTTTGACCCACCGATGGGTGTCTTCTGACCCATTGGTGGGTGAAATCTTGCTTGGTTCTGAAATATTGACCCACTGGTGGGTGTCTTCTGACCCATTGGTGGGTGAAATCTTGCTTGGTTCTGGAACATTGACCCACTGGTGGGTTCTGTATACCCACTGGTGGGTATACCTGGAGATTTATGTGTTGAACTATCGACTCTGAAATGCTCGTAAGTTGCTTGTTCGGACTTCAAATTTAATTCCGTTTGAATCGTTGGCTTCGTTATCGAATGCTCTATCATTTTAAAGTCCTGAAATATACATTTTCTATTTTTAGAAAAGACAAAGCATTATATCATCGAATAGAGAAATCGTAAAATCATTAATACATAATCAAATGTATAATCAAAATCAATTATTGAACCCATGGTTCAACATATTTCAAGCTTACAATATAGGACTCGAGACTTATAAAAACTCACAGACTCTCTCTTGATTTTTTCTGTCTATCACTATATTGCCATTACTAAATAGATATCACTTATAAACAATAATATACCATCATTGTTACTCTCGTATATTTTTAGCCCACGTGTATTCTCTCTAAGATAAGTTCTTTATAAGTTTAGAACATGTAATCTTTTACAAGCAAGTATGAGACTATTTATAAGAATAAAAGTCTTTCAAATCTTCGCATTCATTTTCTTTAATGTTCAAGAATCTCCCTGCCCATTTAAGATTTGATCGCCATATTTGTAACATCTTTGGAGATTAATCTTGTTATGAACACATGGCTATTTTAGCTTCAAAATCTTCTTAGGAAATTCGGCTACTTTGCCCGTAACAAGGAGATTTAGTTGACTCATTTTTAGGAGATAAACTCTTTTCAATCTTCAAGATATCTTGTCTATAATTCATATAATTTCAGCACAAACAAATCTTATCAAATATGTTAGTACAAGGTAGTATATATCTTGAAGTAAGAGATAATATATTTATTCCATATATAATATATTTATATATGGAATAATATATCTCCCAACATGATTCAAACTTATACTTATCAAATCAATAACTAATAATTCGTATAAGATAGAATAAGAAAATATTTTATTTAGCAAACTTTAAGGAGTAAAACAAATTTTTTCATAAGTTAATATCTTCTTAAAAGTAAATCCTTCATAGTTTGGAAAGATAATTAATTTTCTTTAATACACAAATATTTTGGCATAATCCAATACGACAATAAATTAAGTAATTTTAACTAGTCAATTTAAGTTCTAACATGAACGATTTTACATAATTATTACAGACACAAAGGTGAAGCGGATAATAAGCTGTTAATGAAATGTTGCATCTAATAAACCAAAGTAGACATAACATTTTCTTGAATTTTTTTTACAACTAATCCCATGCTAGTTGATCCATTTGACCCACATTGCAGTATGCCGACTCAATGAACTCGAAATCAAAGCTAGAGCTCGCTATAAAAGAATAATCAACGTTTTGTCCGCTTGATTTCTCAATTAAAACATTTTCTACACCGTTTTCTCGAAGTTGTTGTTCATGTTGGTGTTGTATTTGTTCTCCAGTTGATTCGAATTGTTGAATACTTTTATCCCATATAATGTTTTCATCTAAAATCCCAAAGCACGATGATGCATCTTTATGTTGGTTAGCAACCTCCATCAAGCAAGTCGAGTTTTTAGTCTCTAAATCCGAAACAAAATTAGGGTTTTGGAAGTCAAACGTGGTTATGGTAGCTCCATTTAGTGTATCATTAAAACTTGGTGTTTCACTAGAAGAAATAGTTACAAAGGGTGTTTTCATGTCAACACAATGAGCACTGTCATGTGAACTGGTAGTACTTATGGAGAAAAGTGATGAGTTGGCCTTTTTAGTAGTGGTTTTAGTGTGTGTTTTGTCGAGGGAGAGAAGATGGTGCGTGTTTGGATCTAAGCCTTGTGAAATAAGCTTCTTTTTTATGCATGAGTTCCAAAAGTTCTTCACTTCATTGTCTGTTCTACCGGGTAAGTGTTTGGCGATTTGAGCCCATCTATTGCCTAAAATCCTATGAACATCGATTATAGTCCGTTCCTCGTGTTCGTTGAAAGAACCCCTTTTTAGATCTGGTCTCAAGTAGTTTATCCACCTTAGTCTACAACTCTTGCCACACCTTTGTAATCCTATGAAATGGAAATGTGCATACAAACAAAACATATAACTTTTAGTAGACAATGAAACGAAACGAAAAGGATGAAACGTTTTCTTGACACAATCAACTTTGTTATTGGTGAGAAGAATGCAGGTTCGGCCGTACATAATTTGAAAAACACCTATCTGAGATTTTTTTGGAATTCTATATCGAATGGATGAAAATTGAAAAGATAGAAGTTAAAGATAAGGGGTTCCATTAATGGCTAATTGTTTTGGTTCATTGCAACTACACAGAAATTTGTCAAGAACCATCCACTGACATGCGATAGAATTTAGCGAATTCTCAAATCTATGGTGGCAACATTTTGATTGTAGACATCGTATACCCCCAAAGAACGTCAGGTTGAACTCAATTTTCTGGCTTCTAAGTTGCAATCGATTAATTAACTACCTTGGTTATTTTTAGTCTACTGGCTTGAGCATATATAAAAGCTACCAAGTTTAACGAATCCCGGTCACAAACAAACCGATATGTTTGCTCGAATCCTCATTTGAAAGCATGTAAAACATATATTTACAATTTTGCATTAGAAAAGGTTAAAAAAGTACCTGTCAATTTAGGAATAGAACTCCAAGAGCCATGACCATGTGCTGTTATGTGTATAGCCAGCTTTTCATCTTCCTCAGGTGACCAAAGCCCTCTCTTTACCTTTTGTTTGCTACAACAATGGTGACCCATCACACTACACTAAGACAACTATGGCACAAATACTTATAACATTACTACTCATCTTTCTTTATAGTGTGCCCCTGACTGCTTTTTTTAATTATTTCTTCTAAATAAACCTAAGATTTAATTACAGGGTAGCATGCAAATAACTTTTCAAGTAACCATTGTCTAGTTTATGACCCTCAACTCCCATATACTATTTAACTTTTCAAGTAACCATTGTCTAGTTTTTAAATGAAATAATTGTATTTGATTGTCCATTATGTAAATATGTTTCAAGAAAAAAATCAATCGACCAAAGCAATTGTAAGCAAGAAAACATCTAATTTAAGTGATGAAAACTTTTTGTGTGTGTGCACAATATCCGTCTCAAAGCGCAAGCAGTTGCTTTGGATGTAAAGGTCTTTGGAAAATCAAGTGAGAAATAAAACAATTATCAGAACTGATCATTGCGATCAAATTATAATGAAATTTAACATGGGGTCGGTTGCAAGAATTCGATGATACATGGAGATTAAACGTAAGTGATTAAAGTATATGAGGTTCTTTGAAAATGATGGAGGTTATTTGCATTTTTAAATCTTAAAAACATGTAATGTGAAAACAGATGAGTATGTTTACTATAAACACAAGTCTGTTCAAAGTTTCTTTTTTGTACTGCGTGTATGACAAAATAAGGTGAAGTGTTGTATTTAGTTTTGTGTTTTGGCAGCTTCAAGTCATGTTCTCAAAAATTGATCTCAGCTTCACTAATACACTTCTTTTGATTTAGTAAAATAATCTAGACGTTTATATACATGTCTGCACTTTATGTACATAATATCTGCACGACTAGGGATGGTAATTTCGCGGGTTTCAACCCGACCTGACCCGACCCGACCCGAGGACAAAGTTGCACTTTTACACATTTAACCCGACTCGACCCGACCCATTTGACCCGTTTTTAAAAAATATATTTTTTCCTTTTAAAAAATAAATCTCATAAATGTCAAAAATTTCAAATAAAATTTGTTAGTTAGATTATAAAATCATTTGATTTAGAACTATAATATAAAAATAATATAAAATAGAAAGTTTAATGTATATGAGAGAGAGATGAGAGAAAGTGGGTTAAATTGCACGTTTAGCCATTTAAACCCGACCCGAATAGAATTGCACTTTTATCCGACCCGCGACGGATCGGGTCGGGTTGAAACCCACGAAATTGTCATCCCTATGCACGACAAACGATACTTTAACGAGTAACATCCACAATATATCATTTCAAATTAACATGTATATCAACTAACAAATTGTTTTCGATATTTTGTGATAACGATACATGTATATCAGCTTCGTCCGTCCGTGTTTAAGTCGTATATAATTGATGTGCGCAATTTGTATTAATAGTTGGGAACCAACGTTTTCCACAAAGAAGGAGGCCCCTATCTACACCAATTGAGTATTGTTGTACAATTAACATGTAAATGTATTCAGCTGTTTCGTCTAAAAGATAGTACTCAGCTATTTAACTATTTTGTCATTAGTGTTGGAGATAATTTCCATCGCATTTTTTTCCCGAAAACATTAACCGTTGAAGGAAGAATTGGATCACATTTACGATCAGCTAAGTCGTTAGGTATGATTTTCGGATTTAGCCCTAGTAATTGATCAGTTACCGCATAAAACCCCTCAGTTCTTGTAACTGTACTATATAACACGTATATGTACATGTACGTATGCCAATGTCATCTCTGTTTGCATTCAGAAAACGAAAATAAGAACTAGCTCTTAATCTTGCTACGAAGCTTCCCTTTTTCAGTAAACTTAGTTTAAAAATCAAGACAATTTGTCATTTAAAAAAACACTGAAGAAACAAAGACCAGTAAGGAAAACCAATGATGTTGCAAAATACCTGGTCCATTTAATTGATAAGTTAAATACTAAAAAAATAGAGAGGGAAATAAAAAAACTTTTTCCTGGTCTTTTCTTCACTCAAACGTTGCTTGAAGGAGTCAACAAAATCATACTCAATATTTCTATGCCTTGACATAACTTGCTTCAGTGATTTTTATCATACCACTTTCTACACCCTTATTATTCTTTTTACTTATTATTTATTAATGTAATATTCTGAGCATTGCCTACCAAGTATACTTCAGGATTGTCAAAAAGAAAAGATAAAGCTACAACATTTGTCAAGATACATTATTTTTCATATTTTAAGAGAAATGATATAGTCATCCAAAAAAATTACGAAAAAACCTTATCCGCTGATGTGGCGGGTTAAGTGTACCAATTATTTTTGTTTCGATATAATGTGACGTGAGATTAGAATACCAACAGTTATCCCCATTTGCTGTATTATTTCCGTTTCGTGAATGTCAGGATGATAAGCAGAAAAGAGTGATCAGTTATCAGGATTAAAAGAACACAGTCTAACTTAGACGGTTTGAAGAATTCCTTAATACTTATTCATAATTGTTAGTAATGTTTACTTAACTAAGTGATTTAGTTTACTTTTGTGTTGATCCAATAAGAAACTTGTTTGTGGAAACAAAATAGTGAGTAGTTCAAGCAAAAAAGAACAGCTCATTAGCCCAATTGTTAAGGCAAAAAGTAAAAGAATGAGTCTCAAATGAGGAAGAATGGATACAGAACAATTTTAAAAAAAAACGAGTAAAAAACCAAGTTACAAGATAGTCACGACTCACGATAATATTTTTATCAATTTTCGAGTGGCTGTGAAAATTGCCAATGTTGGTTTAGAATGCATATCAATGAAGCAAAGAGTTAAAAATCCCAGTTTTAATTTGTTCATCAGCGGCAATTGATCGTTACTCTAGGAAAAGCGAGCACAGTAATTTAGCCGGCCATCTGATCATGTAAAAATTATTCTTATCTCATTATGTTTTCAATAGTTCATTATGGATTTAAATCTCTTTGATCTTGTCAAATTCATCTCAAATAACTTCTATTAAATTAATTCGAGAACTATCTAATTATTGTTCACACAACTTCATCAGAACTATATCTAATTATTGTTCTGCTTCAGGTCCTTAAATTAAACCTTTCACTGGTTATCAAATTTAACAACTAAAGTTTAGAGGCCAATGCATGAACTTCATCATGTTAAAGCAAGTATGAGAGATTTAAAACATTTTTATAATTGTGTATAAAACCATTCCTGAATTGGATTTGAACCAAAGTTGAGGGGCTACAATCATAAAGGTTTGGGACCCAATTGGACTTGAACCAAAGTTGAGGGGCTAAAATCATATGGAGACATGTAATGTAACTATCAAGAAGTCCAAAAAAACCCTATACTTATAGAAAGTTAGACAATGTTGAATTTAGCTTAAGATTCTAAAATCAACAAGGGGGATTTTAGGCGGAAATCGCCTAGCACCTAGTCCGTTTTCTTGGAACGCATGCTTCTATTTGGAAATAATGGTACACACATAAATTTTAAGGACTAAAGTTGAAAATAAGCAAAAATTTAAATCAATCCCATGCTTTCCATACTACTAGTCCATAGGATTTTTGTCTTCCCTTATCTCTAAAACTTTGGTGCAAAAGCAGTAAAACAACATAGAAATGAGCACATTACCAATATCCCAAGTCCATGTCTCATATTCTTATACACCCTTCATTACAAAAAAACAGCTAAACCATACATCTTGTTCAAATATTGTAAAAGCCTCAGGCTCAGTTAATTCTGTTATAGTACAACCAAATGGAAACCAAGTTAGCACTAGTAGTGTGTTGAAAAGAAGAGAATTAGTTATCGGAACAGGAGTTTGTTTTTCAGGTGTATTTGATTATGTTACTCGACAAATTGCGTTAGCGGATGAGGTCGCAGCTCCTCCGTGTGAGCTGACAGTGGCTTCTTCAGGATTGGCGTATTGTGACAAAGTTGTCGGGACTGGACCTGAGGCTGCCAAGGGACAGTTGATTAAGGTCTCTCTCTCATTTCAGACTTTATTTAAAAAAAAAACTGGATTAAAATTTAAACAATAAAAAGCTGCTGTTTTCGAACTATGGGATTTGTAGGATATGTCTGATTGCAGCTTTGAAGCTTATTTGATTGGCGTTTTGCTTATAATTGTGACGTTGACGTATTTGCATAACTGAATCGTCAGCTTGTAAGATGAGCTAATTCGAATTCCTGGCTTGGAAAAGCTAAAAGTTTCAAAATGAATCAGCGGAACTTTTTTCTCAATTTCCGATAAGCCAGCTTGTCTTTTACGATGTTGTCTTGCTTACACATTTGAGATCGCAATGTCTAATTAGCAGGTACAACCCTGAATAGCCCAGGATTTTGACTGATTTAAGTTCAGAAATTATGGAACAAAACAGGATAAGAAATGTTGCATACAAGATTACATCTGTACATATGGGTGTGGCAATGACTCAATATGATAGTTCTACAGTTTATGTGAGAATTTGCAATTTTAATTAAGACCGGCATTTCTCAAATAAATTATGTATACTTCAAAATTTGTAAATCTAACATTACTTGAGTTCATTAAGTATGCTTGTAGATATAGGCAGAAATTTTAAAATGGAGGAAAACTGAATCTTTTATGAAGAAATTAGTAATCTTTTCTATTTTTTTTCCTCCAGCATATTTATTCACCTGGTACGATACAGGTAGAAAACAATTATACAGAAAGTTTATATACTCAGAGGGGCAATGTCTTACGGAGTTCGTTTACATTATTTTTTTTTATAAATAGCCTGAGATTAGTGAAACAAGACACAGTTACAACTTAATTGTTTTCATTCCACAGTGATTTTGGAACAGCATTATATAGTATTTGTTCTAGTGATTTGTTCAAAATTTAAACGAAACAGATATAGACTATATACTCCACTATCTAATTTTGCTGATGGAATGCATATGCTGACCAAACAGGCACATTATGTGGGAAAATTGGAGAATGGTACGGTATTTGATAGTAGTTACAATCGGGGGAAACCTCTCACTTTTCGTATTGGTGTTGGCGAGGTATGAAAAATTACTGGAAATCTAATAATGTAACATACCGACATTATTTAAAAGAAGTACTTCTACCGAAGGTTGTTTTCATTCGTGTGGTTGTAATTAGACCAAAACTGATGAAATTGAGACAATGTTGTATCCCAAAAGGTTGCATTCTGACACGAAAAGAAAAGAAGATTATGTAAAAGGGAAAGAAAGTAATGTCTTGTTAGGTTGCAGCTTTAAAGCTCGGCTAATTTGCTATTTCACTCTAGCTGCCAGACATTTGGTTGGCAAACTTAGAATCTGAGATAAGTGTAAGTTTACAAGGATTAGCCGAAAGAACGTAATTTTATTCTAAGGCTCAAAAAACCAAATTATATGCCCAAAACCTGCACTCAAACGTGTCGTAAGAATGCCGAAAGCATAGCCGAACAAACTGTGACATCCCAAAAGCATTAACAACATATATTTCACATAAGTTCTGCAATTTTCAGGTAATTAAAGGTTGGGATATGGGGATACTAGGTGGCGACGGAGTTCCCCCAATGCTTGCTGGTAAAATCCCTTATTAAGCTTCACAATGATGATAAACTTAAGATTGTATCTAATATTTCTTTTTAAGTACGAAGTATGTTTTCGAAGCTTTCAGAAAAGAATGTAGTTTGAATTGTAGTCTCTTTTAATTAGAACAAAGCATGTCTTTCTTTAGCTTGAAGTCCTTAAGTCTTTCGGAGAAAAATCAACTATATTTCGTTTAAAGCCGAGCACCAACTTGATTTATGAAGAAAAAAATGTTAAAGAGCACAGCAAAACAAACTCTAACCAAGGAACTAGAGTATTAAAACGAATTTTTATACTGTCATCGCTTACAACTGATTTATTTAAATTTTTATGCCTTATACTTAATTAGGAGGAAAAAGAAGGATATTGCTACCCCCAGAACTTGGATATGGTGTGAGAGGAGCTGGTTGCCGAGGAGGTATGCATTATTTGTTATTTTAGTTAATTGGTTTTCATTAATAACGTTACAGCAAAATTTCTCGCGACACTGACAATCTCACATATTGTTGCAGGTTCTTGTGTTATTCCTCCGGATTCGGTTCTTCTCTTCGACGTGGAATTCATTGGCAAGGCATGAGTAAAAAACTCCGACACTTAAGAACCGTTTTCTCTTTTCTTCGAGTTCTAATACAAACCTGATATATACCATCTGCAATTATAAAAGTGTACGAGTAAAAAAGAACAGTATATGTAGGGCTATTTTTGAGATTTGTAGTACGGTAAAACCGTATAATTAATTGTTTAGAGCTTGTTTTATTATCCCATTTGTGGTAAATCTCCATCATTTCTTTGGTACTTTGAAAAGATTCAATTGCTGCACAACAATACATGTATGTCCATGCCTATAAGTGTAAAATTGTCATACTTCAAATGCTAATACAGTCATCGTTGCACAAATTTATTTACTTTGAAGAAAATAACATTATTTTTGCATTAGAAAGCCATTGACTGAATATAATGAAAAGAAAAGGTAATTTTTAACAATTTTAGATAAGGAAAAGGTCTGAGATCAAAAGAATACCCTCTGGCTGAATCCCTCATTAAATAAGTCGGCAAATTGTCTAGCCAAGTTTGCAAGACTAGGATCTATGTATAGTCGCGCTTTTCGGTTTTATCGTACGAGTTACAGTCACTTTTGTACACTTTTGTACTCTGATTTGGTTTAATGATAATTTCATTTTTAAAAAAACCAAAAAAAATACCCTTTGGCCTTCACATATAGCATAGACGTATGTAATATCCCTATGCATTCAGCAAACACGTATGCAATATATTTGCTACAACATTGAAGACCCAAATGTCCAATATTTATAAACTGAAAAAAATAAAAAACTATTAGCCTATTACTAAATTTTTCCTCTACCGAAAAAGATTTACCATTTGACGTGGCGATACATGAGAATAAATCATTTGTTTTTCTCTGAACACGTTAATACGTGATCGGTCGATTTGAAGTTTGAACTGTCACCTTAACATGTGTTTTTACTTTTTAGGTACAGTACAACAACAAAAAAATAGTTGGTCACGTCCACTACTTTATAATTTTGGTTAGCGTCAAATTAAGATCAATCCCTCTTACGTTCATGACATATTTTTGTAGTAAATTAATAGGCAGCGTATTTACGGTCGAGTTTTTATTAATCCATCCATAACTTCGTTATTCAGAAATCAAACTCGTAATTCTGAAAACAGACTCGTACTTTTCAAGTACTTGATTTTTTTGAATTTGTTGACTTTTTTAAAATGTGTATGTTGTCTATTCTAAAGGGTCACGGTTCACAAAAGAAGCAATATATTTTTGGGCATTTTTTTAATAATCAATTCATGAATATTGTATATTGCACTTCTGCAAAGTGAAATTTTACTGTAAATACTTAGCAACTACATAATAAAAGTTTTGTTTTCTTTAGTGTTGACCTTATAGGTGTTTCTGGTCGTAATTTGCTCTGTGTGGCCCTTAATAAAAGTTTTTTTTCATAAAAAAAATTCATTATTTTTGTCCAATGCATCGAAGAATACTGAAATAGCATATAAGGTTAATTTACAAAAATATGAATATATTTTTTAGATAAAAAATAGAAAAATTCAAAAAAGTTAACAAATTTGAAAAAGTCAAGTCTTATACTTGGAATTACGAGTCTTTTTCAGAATTACGATTTTGATTTCCGAACAATAAAGCTTGAACTCGATGAATAAAAACTCACGGTATAACGCTAGTGAATTAATGACATGCAATACCATTTACTCCTTAGTATTTCACATGCATATTTAAATATCGTGAAATCTAATCCATATTACTATTAGGAAAATATAAATAATCAAATTTATAGTCTTAACCAAGTGAGTTAAAGTATGTTAAACTGTACTTTCTTTTTTTCTTAAAAGCTGTCTGTACTCTATTCTCAAGAAGTCCAAAGTCAAAAGTGATTCAATTCAGAGACACAAAAAGAAAGAGTGCGTGTGGGATATATAGATACATATATATTCATATTCATATATATCTATATATATATATATATATAGAGAGAGAGAGATAAAAAAATGGGGGAGCCGAGTGTGACAACAATATTTATTTATCCCATCAAATCTTGCCGTGGTTTCTCTCTTCCTCAAGCTCCTCTCTCTTACACTGGTATATATATACTTACTAATCGTGTCGCACTCCTGTCACAATCGTGTCGCACTCCTGTCATGTGTGTGGCGCGTAATAAAATAAAAATATAGAAAATATTTATATTATATAAACACGTGAATAATAAAAAAAAACATATTTTAAGATTTAAAATAATGTTTGGTCTTAAAGGGGCATACATAGTTTTATTAGTTTTTATTTTTTATATTTTTTTATTTGAGTATAATATTACTGTAATTAATATAAAGGTCTAGAGTATTTTTGGAAAAAAAGTGGCTAAATTGGGCAGACTCATTTAACTTGGGCTGACTTATTAGAATAGAATGATATATATAAATTATACATACATGCATATATTATTATTTTTTTTTCCAATTTCCCATGTTTTTTTTAGTCTTTTTTACTTAGAATTACTAACTTTTCCCCTTTGTGACGATTGAAATGTTTTTTTTAATAGTTGGATGGCATTTTTAGGAAATTTGAATAACTGTTTTTGTATTCTTTTGATTTGTTGTACTTGTACTTGGTATGTTTTTTCTTCTTCTTGGAACTAAAATTTTCTTTTTGGGGATACCCTTAATTTTTTAAATGTAATTACTAATTAGACTTAGAGGCCTTTATTTATAGGGGAAAACAAAGTAACATAAAGATATAATACAAAACTGGTCTAAAGTATGTTGATATACGGATTGCGGTGAATTTGTATTTTTTGTTGATTAATCGATATTAGTAATTAAAAAAGAAGGAATTTGGTAAATTAAAGGTGTGATAATAAAATATGACACTTGTAGTGATACCAAATTACATATCATTGTTCCAATATATTTTGATCAGCTGCGTAAATCGTTTATAATTTGTTTTGATATGTACTGGAAACTGTTGGCTACTTCATTGTGTATTGTGTCTTTTCATGCTAGTGATAAAGCCATCATAAATTTGAACAATCTGAGACATATTACAGACAAGTGCAATTGATATTACTTTTCTAACATATTAATTTCAAGAAGAAGGCATTTAAATGACTATGAATAACTGATGTTATTGCCTTTAGGTGTCGACTCATGTGGGTATGTTCTATGCAATGAAGAACAAAATACCACTTTTGACAAAAAATATCATGTATTTCACACATGAGCTTGTGCTTACTCGAATTGGCTCAAACTGTGACATGAAATCTAGAAATCCACCTCTGAAGAAACTCAGATTTATTTAATTGAATGAAAAGCTTCCGGATCCAAATCCTAACACACATGTTTAGGCCTCTTTAAATAAACTTAAGTCTTCTACTAACCCAGATTAGACAAATATCCAAACTTCTGTACTAGAGAAAAATAGAAAGCAACAAAACATGCACTCGAACGAAATAATTCGGGCTAAGATTTGACACTAGCTCCGTGGCCCAGTGTCACTTTTCAAAGTTAATAAATTGTAAACTCTGCCGGAATGTGCTCATTCTTACAAATCTTGCAACCATATTGAAAGAATGAATGTTTTGCATGTATCAGTCAACAATTGAATAATGGATTTCTCACTACCTATTCCGCATCAATAAGCGATGTTATTATATTTTTTGTTTGATCTGTAGGATTTCGGTGGGATCGACAATGGTTGGTAGTAAATGCTAAGGGCAGGGCATACACTCAGAGAGTCGAGCCTAAGCTTGCTTTAGTTCAAACTCAGCTCCCAGCTGAGGCATTTTCGGAGGGCTTTAAACCTACAAAAACTTCATGTTTAGGTAAATGAAAATATAGTTTCCATTGTTTGACATTTACAATTGATTGTTTTTTGATAGTATTGGATTAACCATCTTGTCTAACAGATGCCTTTATTCTGGATATGGATTGAAAACGGAATACATTCTTGTTTTGGGTGTGATGCGAGTTTAGTTTTAAGGTCGTCTTAAAGTTCACATTTAGAACAGTATCTACTCATCTGTCCTTACTGCTTCATAATCCACAAGTTAACTGGCAATAATCCTCGTTTAGTGGTTAAACTATAACCAAACAATGGAATTTGTAGAGATTGAATCTGATCGGAGATAAGCATAATTTTCCATTAAAAATTAGATATCTAGTGCAGTGAGCAAGACAAGTAGTGTACTAAAAACAATCTTCTCTTCAGTTATAGCATAGACAAAATATTAAATACTGAAATCATTACAGTCATTAGTAGGCAGCGGATGAATTATATAGACATCAATTTTAACTTTTCCCCTTTGTAAAAACTGATGTGTTTTATTCAATCATCAACTTCTAAAACTTCATAAAAATGGAATTGTATTTTCTTGTCTTTTTAACTTGTATTTTCTCTCTTTAAAGTCTTAAAGGCACCTGGTATGAATGAGCTCAAGGTTCCGTTAACTAAACCAAATGAAATATCAGAGGGTGTATCGGTTTGGGAATGGTCTGGTGGTTCTTTTGATGAGGGGGATGAGGCTTCAAAATGGTTCTCCACTTATATAGGCAAACCAAGCCGTCTAGTACGTTTTAATGAAGGTAATTGATTCAATTTTTAACTGAGTATCTAGACCTGAAGTCTTTTAGTATGAATAGAATAGTTATCTATGTAATTGAGTTGCTACACATTATCCTCTGAAGTCATATTAAATTGTTGCAAATGTGAGTTTTGGTGATGGACAATCGTACTTTCGTCAGCATCTTGAGTAAGGTCACTCAGGGTCTTATATCATATTTCAATTGTAGGAGGTATTTCTACTTTACTCATAGTAAAAAGAAAATAGTATACTTTAGTTGAGAAGAAGTAAAATATTTGGGAAAGACGAAGCTTATTCTCAAAATATAACTGCAGTCAGACAAATTGATGAATTTTCTTTGTTATATCGTCACACCCAAAGCTATTCGAAATCTTTTTTGAACTTAATGATAAGGCTATCAGATTTTAATATGCATGATGATTTACAGAAGGCACTAGACCAGAACAGTCTACTAAAAATGGTGATCCTTCGATGTGATTAACTGCGTGGTTTGATGGTATATAGTCGCTGTAAATTTTTATTGCCAAATGGTCGTGTTCTTTAATTCCTTACAACAAAATAATTATTTAAGCTGGTTAAAAGCGAAGAGCATCTACTTGTAATCGAGATTGAAAATATTAAATTTATCGAGAAAATATTAATATTTTAACTATCTGTATTATTTCTTGATGCATAATTTTCTATTCAGTAAACTCGCTGATTTTTGTCATGCAGCGGCGGAAACCAGGGCAGTGGATCCAGACTATGCTCGTGGACACAAAATTATGTTCTCTGACCAATACCCATTTCTCCTGATATCCGAGGTTAGTACTTTTAACAAGATAATTAGGGAAGGAAAATTTGCTTCAATTAGTACACTTTGGAACAAAGATTTTTAATTCCTTAAATTTAAATTCTACAGAGTTCGATGAATGCTTTCAATAAGCTTCTCAAGGAGCCAGTATTGATCAATCGTTTCAGGCCCAAGTATTTGTTTTGACACATTTTTCTTCACTTATTTTCTTCAATGGTGCAATTGTTCTCTTTGATATCCATTTAAATTACATAGTCCACAAGTTGGATCTTAAGATTATCTTAGAGGGGTCCCGTCCCATCTTCTCTCAGGAAGTGGAAATAACAATTATAGCCATATTTCCTTCTATTTCCGAACTTATAGTTTACTTTCTCAAACTTCACAGTATTGTAGTTGATGGTTGCGAGCCATTTGCTGAGGACTTATGGAAGGAGATAAAAATTAACGAGTTCACATTCCATGGCGTTAAGTTGTGCTCTCGATGTAAGGTAAAGAGATTGTTCTTGCAGAACTACTGGTTATAAGCTTAATTGGCAATCTAGAAAAGGCTTCGGCCGTCCATATATGATACTTTGATGACCTGTTAATTCGGGTTATTCTGATATTGTTACGTACTCTTGGAGCACTATGGAGAAAAAAACGATGATTTTGTCACACAATAAAATAGAATCAAAATCAAAGCGAAACTGAGCTACGCATGGGTAGATATTAGTGAATTTTGTCACACAATAAAATTCAAATCTTTTTTGAATGTGGTAATTTGCAGACTCAGTTATCATATTGGAGCATAACTCGTATTTTTTGTGCAGATACCCACAATCAACCAAGAGACTGCAATTGCTAACCCTAAGATAACTGAAACTCTCAAGGCATTTAGGTCAGATACAGAGCTGCGCCCAACCAAGAAACAGCAGGGTTTGGTAAGACTCTTGTGGATATAAAAGCTTTTCTGTATTAACTCATCATGAGTTACACGCTCAGTAGGTCCACTATACGGTCTATACCATATGTGCTGATATGAGTGGCCATCTTCAGCACTAGGAGTGAAATTGATTTTTTTTTCTTCTTCTTGTATTTAGATAATGTTTAATTGCAGCTGTTAAGCAAATAAGTGGATTTTTTTAAGATCAAGAAAAAAGCTAGGTCCATCCTGCTTGAAGCTTCTAGCATTTAAGGCAAGAAAAACAGAAAAAGCTCAGCTTTTTAGCTGATCAACGAAATACAGTCCACAAATTTTTAGCACAGAAGGCAAAAAAAAAAGAGCTTAAAGCTGCAACCAAACAAGGCCTTTCTTACTCATCTGGGTCCTCCTTTGCTGCTTGAAGCTAAAATAATTCCAATTAATAAACAAAACTTTCAGTACGAGTGTCATCGACTCATTTACGAGAACGACATGTTGCACTCATCTTGGAATAAATTGGGTAATATATAGAAATTCAGTTGACAAATTGATTGGATCGTCACCAATCTTAGAATAGTACTGAATTTCCAAACTATTTTGCAGGTATATTTTGGGCAACACTTGGTATGCATAGAGTCATTAACTGAAGGGAGGGGAAAGATCATAAAAGTGGGGGACCCTATAACTGTCCTCAGGGTTGTACCATCCTCTGATGATGCCCCTGCTTAGTCTCTCAAACAAGAGGATGCAAGAGTAACGTTTTTGTGGTACAAGCAAATGCACCCTTGCTTATTTTAGCATATGCGGATATTACACGAGAAGGAGCATGCGTTCTTTACCCTAAAGATGCATAGAATAGCTCAACTATGAAATAAAGTCGGCTTTAGTTTGTATAGTGAACCACAAGATGCTTCAAGTTTGCCTTGTAAAAGTACTAAAATCATGCTAGCGAACTTTTGTATACTGGTGTTTCATTTGTTAGTCCAAGTTCTAGAGTCGTTACTATGACTTAAAGTGAACTTTTGAAACCAAATCCATGTTTTTTTATTTTATTTTAGATACACGTGTTTTCTATTTACATTACACCGTTCTCTCTTCATATTTTGAACTCATCATCAGGGTCGGGCCCTTTTTGTTGTTTGCAATCTTGTAAAGCTCAATTCTTTTCTTAATATTTACTGGTTCTCCAAGCAGTAGTGCATTATTAACATAGCATTCCCAACACTATATTTTGCAACTTGTCCATAAATGCATGCCCACACCAATTGTGTATTAAAATCTATACACATTATAAAATAATGTTTATTTTGTAATTTCACTTTTTACATTCGTTACTTTTTCAAGGATCAACCATTAGAATTAACTCTCCACATTTAAATCCATACCCCTCACATTTAATTTTGTCATTAAAATCTCATCAACTTAATTTATTTGCATCCGTATTTTCATAACTTATCAAACAAAATCTCATCATCCAAAACAAAATCACAACTTAAAAAAAAAATCAATCTGCAATTCTTCATTTCCTTTCATCTTTCCAATCACTTTTCACATTCATCATTTTTTCAATGCTCAGCTATTAGAATTAACTCTTCACATTTAAAGGGGGAATTCTTTTTTACATACCATAATTACTTACCACTAGAACAGACGTGGGATTGGGAATCCCACGTCTACGTGGCGTGGAATTTTTTTTATTTTTTTTTTCTTTCTTTCTTTTCTTTCTGTGATTTAGTTTTTTTTTTATTTCGTTTTCGTATATCAAAAAATTCTTCAATTTTATCCAAAAACTTCCCCAATTTTATCAAAAAAAAACTCTAACCATCCACTATCAAAATACTTCATATATCAAATTAATATATTTTTTTATTAAATCAATATCACTTTACCATACGTGGGATTGAGAATCCCACGTCTACGTGGCACTGCAAATTTTTTTTTTTTTTTTTTTCTGTGATTTAGTTTTTTTTTATTTCGTTTTCGTATATCAAAAAATTCTCCAATTTTATCCAAAAATTTCTCCAATTTTATCAAAAAAAAAAAAACTCTAACCATCCACCATCAAAATACTTCCTATATCAAATTAATATATTTTTTTATTAAATCAACATCACTTTACCATTACAATTATTTTCAATTTTACCAACAAAAAAAAACCTCCCAATCTACAAAAAAAAAAAACTTATCCAATTTTAACTAAAAAAAACACTAACCATCAACCATCAAACTCCTTCGTATATCAAATTAATATATAAAACTCCTTTGTATATCAAATTAATATATTTTTTTCTCAAATCAACATCACTCTAGCACTACATTTATCCCAAATTTTACCAAAAAAAAAAACATATCCCAATTTACGAAAATAAAACCTCCCCCAATTTTATAAAATTGAGATATGTAAAATTGGGGGAGGTTTTATTTTGGTAAATTGGGATATGTTTTTTTTAGGGTAAAATTGAGGATAAATATAGTGGTAGAGTGATTTTGATTTGAGAAAAAAAATATATTAATTTGATATACGAAAGAGTTTGATTGTTGATGGTTGATGGTTGATGGTTAGGGTTTTTTTTTGGTAAAATTGAGGAAGTTTTTTTTTTGGTAGATTGTGAGTTTTTTTTTTGTGGTAAAATTGGGGATAATTGTAGTGGTAAAGTGATATTGATTTAATAAAAAAATATATTAATTTGATATATGAAATATTTTGATAGTGGATGGTTAGAGTTTTTTTTAATAAAATTGGGAAAGTTTTTGGATAAAATCGAAGAATTTTTTGATATAGTAAAACGAAATAAAAAAAAAACTAAATCACAGAAAGAAAAGAAAGAACGAAAAAAAAATAAATTTCAGCGCCACGTAGACGTGGGATTCCCAATCCCACGTCTGTTATAGTGGTAAGTAATTAGGGTATGTAAAAAAGAATCCCCCATTTAAAGCTATTAGAATTAACTCTTCACATTTAAATTCATACCTCTCACATTTAATTTTGCCATTAAAATATCATCAACTTAATTTATTTACACCCGTATTTTCATAACTTATCAAACAAAATCTCATCCTCTAAAACAAAATCACAACTTTAAAAAAAAAATTCAATATGCAATTCTTCATTTACTTTCATCTTTAAATTAAAAAATAGAGTAGTTGATAACTAGTTGATGAGTGACACAAGGTTGTGGTTGGTAAGAAGTGATCGGAGCTCAAATTAATTGAGATTAAGGCAGTTATGTAGAAATAAGAGAAACAGATACTCTGTTTTTCAGACCATTGGATCTGTTATTTTATTAATACAATATTAATAAAATATAGATCCAATGGTCTGGAAAAGCAGAGTAACCCTGACTCAGAGTCAGCTACTCTGCTTCCATCACCCCTTCTCTGTTATTCTAGTGAGAAAATGAATGAACAAATTGTGAGGGGAAGGGGGTAAAAGTTTATCTCTGGTTTTTTTAGAATAAAATATTCTTTGTATATGTCTTGAGCAACTTGACACATTTGAACATATTTTGGGTATATGTCTAAACTAAATATATATTTTAATTGAATACAAGTAATATGACAGACTGTTGTGTAGTACATTTTACATATTTTATACTAAATAATATTTCCTCCGTTCTTATTTAATTGTTCATTACGAAACTACGTGCAATTTTGACCGGCCAAGAACGTGTATTAAAATTGTCGGAATGAAAATTTTCAAAAGTTGATCATATAGTTTAAATGTTAAATTTTATGATTAGATTTTAAAAAAATTCATTTCGACAATTTTTATACAAGTTATAAGCCGGTCAAAATTGCACGTAGTTTCATAGTGAACAGTTAAATGGAACGGAGGGAGTATATATGGGTTCATTAGCACAAACTCTTGGGAATGCTCTAACAGCAATTCCCTTTTTTTTCGAAGTTACGATATACCTCTTCAATCTACAAGAACCGCTAAAAAGATCTAATGGAGTACGCAGAAAATTTACATTCTGCTTTTAAGTTTGGAACTTTAAAGAAGACGGTGTACTGAAATAACAAGGGAGACAGACAAATGAGCTCACGACCAGATTACTTCTCAAGGATTTTGAACTAAGAAATACTCTACTATTAACTTGCATATAGTTCAATAAGAAGGCACTAATTTTAGAAACAAAATTTATTTCTTGGCAGGAGCAAGCATCACGTCGACGAACAAAAGCCAATCATGTTGTATATAGATATATGTCAGTTGTACTTGCTAGGCATGTGCGCGCAATCTCGTTAATACCAAAGAGAAAAAAGGACTAATACGACAAGGGATTTATGTCCATGATTTCCAAGCCTTGCTCATTTTCTTTGAGAGATACTTAACACCATTAACAGCGCCAGCTGTCAATAAACCAGAAACGGCTTGTCTCGCACTCGATACCATAACTTTTCGCCTCAAAATCTTTCTCATGCATTCTACAGCTTCTTCCCTTGAACGAACTATAACTTCTTTTCTAACTTTTCCTGCAAAGGCAACAGATCATTTCTTCACTCTTGCTAATAGAATTTATATAAGAAAAAAATGATCAACTGAAAAAGACTGAATCGACACATGGGCTGATATGTTGCTCGGCTTAAACAGCAGCCTTGTATAAACCGCAAAATTAATATAAAATCTACGTAAATAACTTTTAAATATGCAGAATGTTTCTATCCATAGATATCCGGCTCAATTTGGAAAACAAATAACTTGTCTTAGCAATAATCATTTGTATTTATTTTTAGTCAAGAATGATAAAAGAGGTAATCAAACAAATTCGGGCTAAAGCAACCCAACACACTGGTCCAAAATTACTCTAGTTGCTAAACGAGTTTTCTTATGTTCACCTCGAAAAATCAAGAAGACTGAAATGTGGTTTTTCTACTTCAAACAAAAAATTTAAATTTTCTTCAACCAAGAAACACAATGTACACGAAAATTCAAAAGGATAAGAACCCAATTGAGAGCTGCCACAATAAAAATATACAGTATCGAGTGAAAAATCAATTACCAGAGTCGGTGATAATCTTATTTTCTCCCAAATTCCACCCCATCTCCTTTCTTACAGCAGGAGGAAGACATGAAACAAGTGAGGAAGCTGTTGATAAACCACAATCCTGTTTTTTGATAGGGTAAAAGATATCAGACAAATTGAGCTTAACTGCAAAAAAATTATTATGCATGACATCATAGCACACTTGATCAGGCTATATTATGCAATTTACTCCCTTAATTGATAGTGTAGTACACATTTTTACAACACCATACGCTAACAAACGATCTTATTAATTTGTCTGCAAAGTCATAACAAGTTAATGGACTTTGAGCAGAAAATAAGAAGAAAATCAATTTAAAAAATTAACTGAAAAGCCCTAACTAACCTGATGAACTTTTACTTGGTCCCTGTTACATGAAGTAATCTTTAATAAATCCTTGGTCGCATATTCTTCCAAAACTGGCTTATACATTTTCTGGAATAAATCAAACTGCCCTTGTACAATCTTCTTTACCTATTCCAGTTATTAAATAACATTGTCAACCAAGAGAAATACATCCAACGATATCACAACACTATGCAGTAGCCTTAGCAGTTTACGGAAAATCATTTTACAATTCCAAATAAATAAATCTCTAATTTTATAAAATAAAAACTTTCGTCAATGAAATTTTTTAAAATACTAGCTAAAGCTAGAAATGGACTATACATGCGTTAACACGAGCAAACTACAGCTCAGTATCTACCTTGTCTTTGTCCTCTGCGAAAAGCATACGTACATCGCCAAAGTATGACAGGCTACATATCTTAGCATACAGATTTTCCTGCTTATGAAAATTAACCATTTTTAGAAAATTGCAAAAAGAGCCGATAAATTTTTTATTCACAAGTAATGGGATAAAGAACAACCTCAGAAACTTCAGCAGGAGAAAGCAGCAGAGCTGCAGCTGTTGCAGCCCTCAAGTTAACAGAGTTTATATTCTCCATATCCAAATTATCCACAAGTATGCGAATCTAAAGGACAACACGATCAACAACATAATGTATGAGATGGCCACGTAGTTGACCAAAAACAAATCTCTTACATACTAAATTAGCTTCCTTGTCTAAATCAAATTATAACTAGTAGGTATATATGTTTCCCGTGTACAACGTAGAGATTTGAGTGAAATAAACACTCTCCCCTTGCTTACTATTGTATAGCTGTCAAGTGATATTGAGAGTTTGTCATTAAGAAGACTAAACGAATGTAATAGTCAGCAAATGTAACATTACCACTTGCAGGCATGTGATCATCTAGAAGATGTATTTATTTCAAAATAAGAAACAGCGAAATGTTACAATAAATAGATCCACAAATACGGCCATCTTAAGAACTTTCTATTCTTTTCAATGGGGTAAATGCCATGCCAACTAACGCGTAGTTACGATTAACTACTGTTCAAACTTATCATGCATAGCATTGATCTAATTGGTGCCAAACTTAAGAAGCAGATTAGGAGTTTTGGCATTTTAAGTAATTATTATTCTCGGAAGTGTTTAATGGAGCGCTAAATTTGACAATTATTCTTACAGATCAAACATTCTCTAAGTCATATCTTTGTAATTATGCCATGGTGATAAATGCTTGGCTAAATATCTACCCGTGTCTTTTTTCCCATGCACTGCAGGAGGCTTTAACTGAAAGAAGAAAAAACTTGCTGGTAACACTAGCAGAATATCCTTTAACTCCCCAAAATGCTATATCATCGTTTATATAACAACTTGTTCAGTATATGAAGACAAATATTCTGAAAACTTAATTATTTACTTTGAACGAACTATAAGTAAAGTTGACATGAGAACAAGATGAAGTCAAATGGTACTATAAAGATTATACTTACAGGTTTCTGTAAGCGTCCACTCAAATAAAGCCTTTCCCAATTGAGAACATCCCGTACCAAGTCATCCATCCGAACAACTCCATACTTGAACATCTGAATAAACTCAAAGGTAAGGTCTAAAAAAGAAACACCTACCGTGGTAGCCTTATAAATACACAAGATGAGTATAAATGATTAAACATTTACCTTCTCCTTATAGGAGACAAATGGGTTAAAGTGCACTCCGACGCCAATTTCATCGGCAATTTGAGTAATCTGATGTTCCAAACCAAAATCACAAGGCACAATACAATAATTTGAATTTTGAGGAAAAATGAATTGGAAATGATCACTAAGAAGGAGTATCGTACCAGTTTCGCCCCGCCAAGAGGTATCATCCAAGAAGCATAATGGTCTTCGTTCATTTCCAGGTTCTTTCAAATAGAAGAAGATATTAGGGTCTAGTTGGTCGTGTTTACACGAAACTTTCCTTTCCCCCTCAAAATCTTAGTCACTAGTTTTAAAGTTGAAATCCGGAACTTAAAATAACTCCTTTGTTTTCATAAATTTTACTTCCGCAGTTGTTCTTTATTACAGTATTCATAAATACAAATATTTGAAGCAAGAAAGTTAGAAACTATATAGATAGCCAGGTCTCCAAAACTCGTGTGTTTGCAAAAAAAAATCTATATGATATGTTACGACGACTAAGCAATCAAAGACGTGGAAATACTTCTGTTTGCGTAAATCAAAAGGCAAAAAAAAACAAAACAAAATACTTATTATACAAGAAACTAGAAGGATTTAATTGAAATGCTAACCTCAGTATGCCACTGCTTAGGATCTGATACACCAAGAATGTAATCCACCATTGACGACTAGATGAAAAACAACATGACAACAAAAGAGAAGAAATAAAGATGTAGAATTAGACACATAATCTCGAAACAATAAAAATTATGCCTAGATCTTGGTGAATACCTTAAAAAACAGGAGTAGGAAAAAGTCCCAACCTTATCTCTATTATTGGGATGAAGAGTTGAACCATATATACAGCAAAACTCAACAGGGGGAAGAACATCGAGGAGGCTCCCAACCTCAGATTTCTTCTCATGTTCCATTACTGTTCACTTGCATACAATTAAGGTATATAAACGAAGGGAAAAATAATAATTTATGGCTATTTGTTATATACTTATGCAAGCATAAACACCAATCAAATATTAGAAGAAAATATCCCATAAAACACTTCCCCAATAAATAAATGGGATGCAAAACTAAAGAACACATTATGTGGGGGGAAAAATGAGTTCAATGTAGCAAGAACCTAAAACTACATGCATCGAACTACAAGATTTCGAGAAGAACAGGGCAATGAACAGATCACTGAATCCATCTTAACTGAAATTCCTCAAAAACAAATATTCCAAGCTCTAATTATATGAACGTTAGTGGTGATAATAGATACAGAACTCGTCTGGTTGCAACTAAACAAGTACTTATCAAAAACAGATTGCTAAACATGGAAAAGTTTTACTTAGCTGAGATTAAAATAGTGTAAATGTAGTGGAAAAGTAATTCTGGGAGAAAATAAGGATCAAAATAGGAGTATAAAAAACACAAATTTTCATCGAATCAAACAAGTCCCAAAACATGCACAGATGTTCAAAGTTTCACAAATCTGTGAAACTTTTGCTTCCAGTTTTGGATTTACTTAAGCCATGAATTTGGAACTTAAGGTTACATAATTGCAACTACCAAATAACTTCAATTTTTTTTCTTCGAGATTGTTTTCTATATGCTAGTGAGCTTAAAAGCTTGGTTTTTCGCTTTCCTGCCATAAAAAGGTGGAAGCTTAAAACTCAAAGATCCCAACTTTGATTCTCAGAGGTGAATAAGACAGATTTTTTTCCCATTAAATCCGCAGTACGTAGCCAAACATTACTCATAGATTATTGGCCATCGGATCAACATTAGAACTCAAAGAACCTAAATAAGTGTCCCTTACGAAAGCACGTACAACTTTGACCCGCAAAATTGATCATATTTAGATTCCCAAAATGAACTATTTCACAAGTCACGCACTCAGTTTATGCTTACAACTATATGATAGAATTTTTAAATTTTCATCTCGGCAACTTAGATACAAAAATTGCAAGTCGAAGTTGCGCGTGTTCTCGTAAGGAGCATTTAAAACGCGAAACATGAAAAAGAAATGCAAAATTTACACATGAAATAATAGGAGCTGGAAAACGCGTTTTTTAAAAGGTGATACGAGTTTCCCGGTAAATATGGCATAACATTAGCACCAATGTGTATATCCTCTCTATTCAATGAGAAATGTAAGATGGTTTACAAATACACGGACATTAATGTAAGAGGACTTTTATCAAACAGGTGACGTGCAAAATATAAGCGGCAAAAACCAAAAACAAATAATGTACTAACTTAAATTACATTAATTTTTTTTTCTAATTCCGAATATGAATATATATATACATATATGTATATATATATTACCAGGGACTGGAATTAGTAGAAGATGGAGTAAATGTGCTTTTTGCAACAAAGACAAATATTAGGACTTGTTTGGATAGTATATGAAAACCGCAAATAAACCCAATGTATTTTCATTTTTTTTCTTTTAACACCATGTATACTATATTAGTTTTACAATCAATCCACATGTCTAACTTTGAGATAACGGGTCCGTTTGTTATCAGTCTTTTTAGTCAAAAAGTTGTTTTTAGAAAGCAATAGAAAAAAAGCTTACTTTTCAAAATATACACGAGTGTTTGGCAAAAACTTAAAAAAAATAACTTTCAACATATTGATTTTTGGCATTACCTAATAACATTTTGCTTTTTCAATCAAAATAATTTTATAAGACATTTTAAAAAAAAAAATCATAATATCATATTTAAACGAGCAAGTACCACGTCAACTATACGAATAAAATTTTAGTTAAGATAAAATCAATATTCATTAAAAAAATTAAAATTGTGGCGAGAAAACTAACCAAATCTCCAAAATGTGTGGTTTTTTTGCTTTTAGCTTTTCTAGTTATATTCCTCCAAAATCTATATTTTTAAAAGTTAAAAAAAATAGTTATATCAAACGTATGTGACTTTTTAAAATCAAAAAACTAAAAAGGCTAACAAAAAAAATTGATGTCAAACATGCACAACATAACTTGGGTGTTTTATGATCCATTTTGGACGATTATTAACTACTTATTTGCAAGTCTCAACACACTCGGATTACGGTTAATTAAATGTTTTTTGCTTTCGGTACAATCATGTCATATGTCTCAACTTGATTGTATTATTGCATAAACATGTGTCATTCAAATAAAAAACGTAAACTGTATCCCTGATTAATATTCTGATAAACAATATCACAAAAGTGTCCGGAATTTTCCTTTTGCAAAACAAGGGCAGTCTAACCATTTTACTCATAAACGGCCCTTTCCGGGAACATAACATGTGGAATTTTGATTCGCTCCATTCAATCGACTAAACTGCATAAACGTAAGTCACGAAATCTCTATTATCAAAACTTGCTCATTGTAATAGGAATGACAATCAGATCCCAAATCATCCATATCCTAGTTACAAACACGGAAGGAAAAAAATGCTAAATTAGTATCCAAACTATCGAATTTTAGCAATTTAGCACCCAAACTACTTGGTTTTCTAAATTGGTATCCAAACTTTGTTATTAACATCCGATCAAGACACTCATACCCACTTAAACATTATAGATTAGTATCGAATTTGTCAAAATTGGTAAGTATTGGTACTAGTTTGATCACGAGTATCGTAGGTTTGTAATCAAATTAGTAAAAGACCATAGTACATGGTATTAAACAGTATTTTTTTAAATAAAAAATAGAACGACAACAAATAATGGTTAATTGAAGATAAACCATTAAAGTTGGATACCAATTTAGAAAAACAGATAGGTTGTATACTAAAATATTAAAATCTAATAGTTTGATCCTTTGGTTACCAAAATAACATTGAGTATTTATTTTTCCACTACACACTTTCTTTTTTCACGCAACAACCCGTAGACCAGAGCTACGGTTTGTCTTTTTTTCAAAAAAATAAAAATCATAAAAATAAATAAACAAAGTATAAACAAATCGTAAATCAGATCTACGGTAGATCGGATCTACGGTTTGTGTTTTTTTGAGCCTCAATTAGGGTTGTGCGAAAACCCGGAAAAACCGAACTCAACCGAAAAAAATCGAAAGTTTTTCGGATCGGCTTCGGTTTAAGATAAAAGCGAACCGAAAAAAACCGAAAATCAAAAATAAAACCGAAAAAACTAAAGCCGGAGCTAAACAAACCGGTTCGTTCAGTAGAAAAATAAAATAAAAAAACCGACTGTATATATCAAACAAATTATACAGTCGTCACCCTCTCTCTCTCTCTCTCCGCCATCTCTTTCTTCTCCATTCTATGTGAGTACTCTCTCTCTCTTTCTCTTTCTATTCGTAAAAAAACGTAACGTTAGAAATTCAATTGGGATATGTAACTCGAATATTGCTCGAATTAGTATTTCCGTAACAAGCAAAATTACATTTTCCAGCTACAATAGGAGTATTTATAACAACTCTATAATGTTAGAAAGGAGCAAAATTTTCATCATGCCAAATTTCTTAAATTCAAATTGAGTTATTATTTTAACGGAAAATTAAGTTAAGGTATTTAGCAAAAACAAAGCTCTTCGATATTTATTTTACTTTAGTCAAAATCTTTCTTTCAATACTACCAAATTCCAAAAAAAAATATATACAACCAAATTCAAAAAAATAATATAATATAGTAGAATCGGAAAATAATATAGTAGTATCGAAAAATAATATAGTAGTATTTTAATTGAATTTGACTGTAGTCCTATTAGAATTAGTAGTATTTTTAGTGAATTTGCTAGTATTGATCTAAGTGAAAAAAGAAAGATTGAAAGACCTTTGTTTTTGCTAAATAAGTTGGCCAAATTATACCTATGTGCAATTCCTCCTTATTTTAAAAGCAAACATAGGGTAAATTGAAAGAAAAGCTTGTGATATTAAATCGAATTAATGTGTGCTCGTAAACTGTTTGATGAGTTATACTTTTTAGCAGAACAAAGGAAAGTGGAAGGAGAATGTAATCCTAGAAATAAAATATTCAAAAAATTATTTTGGGAAAATGGTTGTTTAGTACATATTTTGAGACTTTATTATCAAAGCCCCATGGTGAAAATCTCGTTTAAACTTAGTTACATATGCTACGTGATACTAGTTCGTTTTGCTCTTTGTTTTAAACTTTGATGCTATGCTACGTTGATATGTACCAAATCTTAATAAGAGTTGAAAATGTGGGTTTTTGGATATTAAGTGTGTTTTTATGTACTAATCAATAATTCTCCTCTTTTTTTTTTTTTAACGTTTTTCTCCGTTTTATGCTCAACCCGACAAATGGAGTTGATAAGAGGCAAATTTCTTTCCATTGCTTTCAATATGAATAAAAGATGTCTAAGTAAGAACCATATGTTTTGCATTAATGTCTTATAAATTTTGAAGGAGATAAACAGTGTAATATAAATATATTCCATTTGAGGATAGTGCAATGTCATCCGTGTTCAAAAACACAAAAGTTTTGGAATCTGTAAATTTGGAATCCACTTTAATTCATTTCCTTATGATTTCAATTTTAGTCGGAGTAAAATTGAAAGAATATTTAATCGCGTTACTAGCTATTGTAGAAATGCAGTAAATCATGTAGAATCTCTTGTTTCATTAAATGAGTGAGATTTATTCCAGGAATTATATGAAGGTGTTCATCGATATGGTAGGAATTTATTATAATCGGTAATTTTGCAATGACTCACTGTGAGTTCAAAGGCCGCATGCTGTCTTTACTAAGATCTTCAACTGCTCTTTCTGTTTTTTCTTCTTTTTGGGGTAATTAACGGCTGATCTCTCATTTTCCAATCAAGACAATGGACAGAGATGAAGATAGAACTCTCGCAGTTTCATCTAAAAGCTAACCATCTTGAGAACTTTACATTTTAAGCCTTACGAAACTAATCACTTAAGTAGTTTTTTTTTTTAAACTTAAGTAGGAGTTAGCTACACTTTTTCTTCCAGATGTAAAACATCCATGAATACGAAACTAACAGTCAGTTTACTCCATTTTGCAGGAATCTTTGATTTATGGATAAAGCTACATGTTCTTACATATTCACCTACCAGAGATATTTGGATTTCACTTCTTTGCTACTCTAACATTCAACATTCAGTACTGAAATGCTGGAGTAATATCTGTCGAAACAAGTGTAGTGACGTAAAATGGAAGCTAGTTTCAATGGGAATTTATCCCCTAAACCTCATGGATGGAGAAAAATTGCGTATGGAGGAATGCAACCTGGCTTTGATGACAATCACACTGGTGATTCTTTTCTCGAGGAAATGGTTACAAATGCCAATGTTATCAAACACGATTTACTAAAGGTGATGTTGGACTCTGTATGCATATCGCAATATATATGTATCGTCACTCTTGTCGTCTTGGTTTGGACCTATACACTTGACTCGTCCATTGACGAAAATACCCTTTTGTTGCTTGATATAAGCCTTCTTGGACTTGGCCTGTTTGTGCTGCTATTAACAGCTGAAACTGTATCTATACATCTTCTTCGAAATTATATTCTCAAAATCTCCTTTCTTATCGGCGGATTATATGTTTTATCTCCTATATATCATACCCTTACCAGGTCAATTTCCTCGGACTCAATATGGGCATCAACTGCTTCACTTATTATTCTCCATCTTTTTCTTCACAATTATTCTGGACCAACAACTAATGCTCAACCTCCCGACCTTACCAGCAATATTGCTTTAAATGCTTCAATTATGGCCTCTCTATTGATTGCTTCTCGTCTTCCGTCGAGGCTTTACGTGTTCGCTTTTGTCCTATTCTCCTTGCAAGTTTTCCTTTTTGCTCCATTGGTGACTTATTATGTTAGAAAATACTCTTTAAAATTGCATCTCCTGGTCTCATTTGCGGTGATTGCTATTGCATTGAGCTATGCTTACATGTTGCACAAGTTGTTTTTTGTGCTTCTGTTGAGTTTGGTATTAGCTATTAACGTGGTGTGCCCTTATTGGCTTATAAGAATACAAGAGTACAAGTTTGAGATCAACGGTCCTTGGGATGAGGCAAAACTTTGTTTCAATATAACTGAATAAGGACTGCTGTATTTTTTATTTTTTTCTTTTCTTCATTTAGCCTCCCGAATTCGCAATGTGACCTCCCCTGTAATTTTCATTTGGTCGTTACAATAGATTGTACGAGTTAATGTATGAAGTTTATAGAAATGAAGTCTCAGTTTTTCAAATTTTGGATGTTCCCCTGTTTCTTTTAACATGCAAATATTTTTCGTGTTTTTACTGGCAGTGAATCTCAAAATCTATGAGAAACTCTAGATCTATCTATACCCACTTTTTCGTGTTACAGAATTTAGTTGGAAAACCCTCCATCTCATAAGAAAGATATTAATGAATCGTCTTGAAGAGGCTATTATAGCAGTTTTTTTTTTACCTCTCATCATTTTTAAGGGAACTGCGACAAGGTAGGTTCGGTACTTTGGTTCTTTTGTTCAGATCTCAGAATGAAATGGCTAACTAACTTACACGATGGTTACAGTATATATACGACAAACTTAACAACAATCAGCCCCAACCCTTTGTTTACAGTAATTTAATTAAGTAATGATTTGAAAATGTAACAAAGAAGAATGGTTACAGTACAGAGGAAATGTGTCATTAACTTGATTGTATTATAAGGATTTTAAAACAGTGACTGTGAGACTGTCATTTTACGGAATGTTCTCACAATTTGTTAATAGCAGACAACATAAGGTAGCAGTCCAAATGTCAGTACATTGCCTTAACGTTCTTAACCCAGCAAAGGTTAAACGGCGGCTTAACTAAAGGGAAAACTTGTCTTTAGTAGCCGGAATTACCGGGTGGGTTTATGTGCCATTATCTTCTCTGCAATTTCATGTGTGGTTATCGCAAATGAAAGATTACAAGAGATCTTCTCTGCAATATTATTAAGTTAACAAGCTGTTCTTGAGTGTGACTGTTCCGGCGTGAGCAAATGTTGAATACATTTGCAACAGGTAGAGCCTTAAGATCTATATAGATAAGCTACGTGTGACTCTTGGGAAACAGTATCGAGTCCTTGATCGTTAAAATTTGAAAAAACACCCTGTTATTGACAAAAGTAGCACATAAAGGACTACCAAGGAGAGAGGGGGGTTTGAGTTATGAGAACATTTTCAAGATGAATGTCTCATCGACTTATAGCCATATCGCAAGTATACAACTATGATGGTCCATCTACCATCTGTTTGATCGGTGCTGCTTCTTTTTTGCGTGAAGACACGTCATTTAGTTATGCTCAGTTTTTATTTACACGTCCTATGTTGTTACACATTATTTACGTTTCGCAAGGACTAGCATTTCTGGCAGGAACCTGCAGGCTGCCCCCAGACTGTCCGAGCCTCGGGGTTCTCTCATTGGTCGCAACTCACAATACTCACTTCTTTGTAGTGGGGAGCATTCTTGTATCATGTAGTTGTTATTTTCATCATCGCCGCCACTGTCGGACATACCGGAACTTACATAAAGCATAAATCTGACTTAAATTTGAGGGTGATGTAAAGCTACAGATTTTTTCCCACTTTGGTTGTTGGTCGTCAAAGTATGTTTATACGTCTTATACAAAGGTGAGGATGTACTAAAAAAGCATAATACATGCTGGTATGCTACTACTAGCCTACTTCACATTTATCTCAATTCTCAAATAATTGAGTGCAGGGGCAAAGCCAGAGGTAGTCTATGGGGCCTAAAAATTCACATCTAACTAATAAATTAAGTGAAACAAAAAAATGGGGTGTCAAATCGTCGTTTTTAATATATTTTTATAAAAATACATGATAAAATTTTGAAAAAAATTATTTTTTTCGGAATTATGGGGTGATGTCGCCCCCGATAGTCTGCAGTTAGGTTCGCAGTGTGAGTGCATTTATCTTCGAAGTCAATTACAAACGAGAAATAAACAAGTAACACACCTATATGATTGGACATTGGCGATGACTAATTGGTAGAATGTCATTTCAACCAAGTGAGCCCCCTAAACTTGAACTTGATATCATTTAGTAGTGGAAATGTGGAATATAGAGAACACGAGTTGGGTGAATTATATGCACGAATCATCAAAAATACTTCATTTCACTAGGAGTACTAGTCAACCAATTGCATTATACTAGTACTATTATATTTGCTTTAACTGGGAAATAGGCCCTTATCTCAGACTTTCAGGTACAATTTTAAACATGGTTTGAATATTATCATACATCGCATAAATGTTTTCAATAACGATGAGCAATAATTGAAAAAAAAAAAAAAAAGTATTTTGGACATAGTTAGAGAGTAAGACATTCCGATATATTCATCGGCAAAATTGTTGTCTTGGATAATGATATTGCTACTAAAGCGATTGGAATTCTTCTCAAACGGATTTCCATCTGGTTTTAGAATGTCATTCCTGGTCTCGTCTACTATAACTAATAGCAAGAAAGCGAATTCATGTCTAACATTATTCGAAGACACTAATATAATTTAAACTTCATGCCCATTTCGCCAACAAGGCCATACAACCGGCTCCTACAAGAAGTGAAAGATTAGCTCCAATTTGAAGCTTTAAATTACTTTGCATTCTTGTACTCATAAAATCAGCTGCGAGTAGATCGACAAGAGCCATATATATTAGTATTCCAGCCGAAGCAGAGTTTAATAATCCTTCAACGATAAGTGCAGTTGGACTGGTTTCGTTGTATATATTTGATATACCGAACCCGACTGCAATTCCGATCGGAGTAGTAAAGGAGAAAAATAGTGCCATTATTGTCACGGCCGGAGCCTTAAATTTAGCCTGCAAAAAAGGTTTGAAAAGTATTAGTTACAGAATAACAACTTTTTATTCATGTTAAACATGGTTTTAGCAATAAAGAAAACTTCGAGCATAGACGAGTTCAGCATGTAAGCTTAAACTAGTAATTACTAAAGAGGGAAGATTTATCATTTGTACATGCTAACCAAAAAAGAAAACAGTTAATTATTATTTATTATATACATAAATTAGTTTAGAAACATCCAGAGTAATACTAAAAACAAACTACAACTAGCAAGCAAAACTTACGTTTTTTGTTTATTTGGTTAAAAGACAAATCATGCGTAAGTATTTGGTAAATAAAAATTTAACTTTGCCAAAAAAAAAACTTACGTTTTTTGTTCATTTGGTTAAAAGACAAATCATGTCTCTATGATTTGAATTGACATAAGGTGTTAACCAGCTGTTTTGATCACACTACTATGGAGATACAAATGAGAAAAGCCAAACCAAACAGGCCGAAAAAAATAAGAGGCCAACCGATTGAATAGAATAAAAAAAGCAAAATTACGAAAATATATTTGGTTTATCTGATATGCCGCTAGTACGTACTTAAGTACAGTGACGATAAGTCATAGGAAATGATGCTTAGCTTAGTGTCTTGTGTGCATATTATTATACCATGAATTAACTGAAAATAATTGAAATCCAATGATTTACATATTTATTTTGTACGTATCCTTCTTTTCACTTCGATTAAGTTAAACTTTAAAAGTTGTAAACTTTTGAAAAGGTCCATTGAGTAGCTCATTCCCATTTAATTCTCTATTACGAAACTACGTGTAATTTTGATCGGGTTATAACTTGTATCAAAATTGTTAAAATAAATTTTTTTTTAAATCTAATCATAAAATTTAACATTTTAACTGTATGATAAATTTTTGAAAATTTTCATTCCGACAATTTTGATACAAATTATTGACCGATCAAAATTGCACGTAGTTTTGTAATGGACAATTAAATGAGAACGGAGTAAGTACTAATAAAAACTTTTTATAAATTTTACATGCATGGACCGCCTTTAGTCCTAATAACATATTCTATCGGTCCAATTAATTGTATTTTATGAAATTACGTGCAATTTTGATCGGCTTATAACATTTATCAAAATTGTCGAAATGAAAAATTTCAAATCTAAATCATATAATTTAAGGTTTTAACTGTATGATTAACTTTTAAAAAAATTCATTCCGACAATTTCGATACAAATTATTAATTTATGATATTAAATGCATACCGTTGACCCGTTCACTTGACACTTAACAGTGGACTTATGTAGGCACAGTCAGACTCAATAATAAGAACACATGTCATGCTCCTAATTTTGAAACATATATATCTGACAATATTGAAGGGGTCACAAATAATTTTGGATGTACAGTAATAGTAATATTGTGATTTGTGACAACATAGAGTAATTTTGGAGTAAACTTTTGCTTCAAGGAAGTAATATAATGATACAAATTACACGAAAATATATTAGCGTTGTACATAATTTAGCTAGAACACTTATTCAACCTCTATCTACACGTTCCATCACTAAACTGGTTGTCACGTCATTAAACATGCATGCCTAGCAATTATAATAGTATCAAAAAATTCCAAAAGAGTTCCCAAGATTAGCAAAACACAATAAATAGGAACTTAAATATAATGTTTCAAATTTATAAATAATGGCAAATGGCAAGCCGCAAGTGATTGGTAGGGGTGGACATGGGACAGATTGAGATCAATACTAATCAAACCCGTTACAATTAAAATTTCAATCTAACCCGCAAAATAAATCGCGGATTGGGGCGGATTGGGGCTGTTTGAGTTTAGATTGATTCTTAAATTTTTATTTTGGTAATTTATTTTTCATATTTTGCATAATCAATCTAAATTTTAAAATAGATCGAATATTTCAAAATGAAATATAAATTAAAACTAATAAAAATACGATTAGAACATTCGCGAACAAGTAATAAAACTAAAATATAACAAGAATGAAATGTTAGTATCTTAAAATACACACAATATATATATAAATTTTATATCTATAGCGGGTTGAAACGGATTGGGGCGGATTAAATCGCGGTTTATGAAGCTCAACCCTAACTCAACCCGCAAAATATATATCGGATTGAGACGGAACGAATTGATTTTTTTTGAACACTCAACCCACCCCAACCCGCACAATCCATACATGTAGGGTTACGAGGTGGGTTTGCGATTTTTTTTTCCACCCCTAACTATTAGAATTAATTTCTAATTCAATAAGAAGAAGAAAAATAGTGATGATTTTTTACCTGAGAAATGCAACCTCCAAGACCCATACCCTCAAAGAGTTGATGAAAAGTTAAAGCAGCAACAAGAGATTTAATGGTGCTTGGATTTTGTGAAGCTCCCAGAGATATCCCTATTATTACTGAATGTACCACTATCCCCAACTCCAACACCTATACATATACATGAATGAAAAAGAATTTAAAAAAATTTAAAAGCAACAAGAATAGAAATCAAATTGGGACTTGTAAATGGTGTTTTTTTTTGTGTGACACTTGACATGTAAAAAGCACAAATTAACAACTTAAACTTTATGCATTTTTCTATTTCCTTTTTCATACTTGATCGATCAATGATCGTTCCAAGTTACAAGGGTGGCCGTCCCGTCGATGTGTTGTTATTACCATTGTCGTTATTCGAGGAAAAACTTATTGTCAAATTCTAATTATAGGTGTTGGGCACAATTAGTCTTGCCTGTTTGGTTCTATGTATCTTATACTATATGCAAGCATTATTCTTAACAATTCCTAACAATTTGTAGAAGTGCTAAACCAACAAAAGAAAGTAAATAAAATCAAATATTTTCAAAATCTTTTGCGAGTTGATCAATTGATCATGGAGGTTAGTTTTCTAGTTTTTTTCACCTGTGATACAACACGATGTCGAAGAAGATCCGACGACGCCACGTCCTCTTCCTGCATCCCGAAACCCGACCCATGAGAATGACCGTGTGTAGCGTGCGTATGCACATGCACGTGCCCCTCATGCTCCCCATCTTTCTCGACGTCACCAACCACTTGTTTCCCTTTAGCAAAATGCTGTCTTTTATAATACCCCGTCGCGAACGCATCCACCATCAGAGTCCCAATAGCTGATAACATCGCCATGAACCCCGTGAACGGGAAATCTGCCCATGGATTCTCTTTTAGGCATGGGCTCGTCAGGCTCTCAAACGCGTCAGGCAACACGTGGATGAATCCGGTGGCTAAAATTACGCCAGCAGCAAACGCCTTGATTATCAAAAAGATGTCGTTTTCTGGCCTAAAAGCAGGTATAAACCGTCCTAAAATCGGTAATGATACACCAATAGCACCTGCTACCAAAATAGACGCGATTGCGATGAGTTTGAATTTTAGGGCCTGTACTTTGTTCTTTCCTTCCGTATCGGTCTCGCATGTACAATCTGCATAGACGGATACCGGAACTATAAGTACAAAAAACAGAAAGGATATCAATTTCATAGCTGGAAATTTAAATTTTGAGAGATGATAGAGAAAATTCTTAGGTAGATGATAGAGAAAAGTTATAGAGGGATTGTAAATTTGAGTGAAGGTCCATGCTTGTATATATAGTTATTTAATTTTGTTGATAGTATGTTGACATTATGACTAAGGTAGTGTCTTGATGAATTGTATGCAAGTGACACATGTATAGGAATATATATTTACATGGCGACGTTGTTTATTTTTATCAACTTTATGGCGACACTATGTGTAAAATACAAAAGAGTTTATTTCCATTGGTTATTTATTTCTTTTTGGGGTAGTTTAACGTTGCTAATAGGGTGGACACCTGACGGATTGAGGCGGATTTGTTTCAATCCTAACTCAATCCGTAAAATTAATAGCGGGGTAAATTGGGACGGATTGATAAAATTTAAATCTCAACCCAACCCAATCCAACTCGTTACAATTAAAACTTCAATCCAACCCAATCCAACCCGCAAAATAAATTACGGGTTGGGGCGGGTTGGATTTAGATTGATTCTTAAATTTTTATTTTGATCCTTTATTTTTCATAGTTTGCATAATCAACCCAAATTTTAAAATAAATGGAATATTTCAAACAGAAATATAAATTAAACCCAATCAAAGTACGTTTAGAACATTCACGAACAAGTAATAAAATTAAAATATAACAATAACTAAAGGTTATTATCTTAAAATACACATAATGTATATATATATATATATATATATATATATATATATATATATATATATATATATATATATATATTGCGGGTTGAAACGGATTGGGACGGATTAACCCGCGGTTTGTGAACCTCAACCCTAACCCAACCCGCAAAATATATAGCGGATTGGGCGGGACGGATTGATTGTTTTGGAACATTCAACCCACCACAACCCGTCCCAGTCCATACGGGTTGGGTTACGACACGAATTTACGAATTTTTTGCTATCCCTAATTGCTAGGTTGGTTCTTAAATTTTAACCTTTTCAATTAAATTAATCATAGAAATCAATGTCATCTCAAATAATACCAAAAGGCCTGCACAGTAAAAAGCAAATAACATGATGGAGTGGTTGATCACGAAGCAAAGGTACGCATGTTCATTTTTTTTTTACTTATGCTATTGGTAGTTTCAAATTACTATTTTTAAATGATATCAATTTAATTTTGCTCAAAATCATATTACGACATCGGTTTGGCTAACAAGTGTCTTCGGTGTATTGTTTAAGCCTTAACCATAGCACTGTAAAAAAATACTCAAATAGCGACGGGATTAGTGACGGTATTTTTAGTTACAAGCTTATTAACGACAATTTTTGTGACGGGTTTATGACAGTTTAGTCAATTTGTGACAGATTTGTGACAACTTTTTAAATTAGTGACAGGCTTGTGACAGCTTTTCACTCTCACTAAATCAAACATTATTTTGTAGTGATAATTTAAATCATGTAGTTATTTATGGCTAATAAAAATCCGATTGATTTTTTAATCAAACAATTAATAGTTTATGGTAATAGTATTAACAATTGATATATTTTATGATTTAGTAAATTAAAAACCATTTTTTCAACACAATAAAACACAAATAAAAACATGGAATCATAGTTGAAATTATCATAAAATTAAATACTAATTAAAATAAAAAGACTAAAAACTACTTTTTCAACACAATAAAACTCAAATAAAAATATAAAACCTTGGTTGAAACTAACCTAAAGTTAAAAAAATTGAATATTTAGAATTGAAATATGGGAATAAATAAAATAAAATATTGATACATTCGTTTGTTTAACAAATTATTCACTATAAATTTACATATATTCCCTCCAAGTCTCCCTTCATAAAGTACTTACATATATAATTATAAATATTAAATAATTTTACTAATTATTAAATATGTTACCTTAATTATATTTCTTATCTAAGTATGAGGCACTTTTTAGTTTTACTCTTACTATATATTAGCAAAGTATACTGATTTTTTTTCCAAATATAGTGTCATAAATGAGGTTGGACAAATTGGGCAAACTAATCTGGCATTATCTCGTTTTACGGTATGTTATTAAATTGGAAGGTATACCGAGTATCTTAGAATATTATTGCTCCTATTGGTCCTTAGTCTATAGTCTTTACTTTACTTGAGTCTATATTGGACTTTACTACCATAAGTAAGCGTAACATCTATTATATAAATAGAGTTAGGGGTATCTTTATGTATATCTCTCTGCACTGATCAATAAATAAGATATTCGTTTCTCTCTCTATATACTTCTGTCTCCATATATATATATATACTAAGCTAATATGTCACACAACACGTTACCAGCACTGCACTCGGAGATCGGAGTACGGCTAGGGTTCTAAATATACAATATCAACCTTGAGATTTATCCGGTTTTTCTTTATTATTTTGTTACATCGACCTTCACCAATACGATCAAAAGTGTATTTTAGATGAGTTGAAATGTCTTTCAAGTGGTTCCTAACATATTTTTTACATCATTTAAAGTTAACTTATCATTTCGCATGTCGTCGGTTGATAAATGATTTAGATGTTAAGACATGATTGTTTGTACTATCATTCGTCTGTCGTCGATTGATAAGAACATTTTGATATTGTGGCATTGACCGGATGAGATATTCACGGGTCAAAAGACGATACTTGATTTATAATCGCATCGCATTTTGATTCTGTTTGAGGATATATTTCGTGATAAATCCGAAATTTATGTAGTTTTCCCAATTTGTACATATAATTAATATCTTTGTAATATGTGCATATAATTAATTAATTCTGCTAAATATAGTAATTAATTAAGTATATTGACCCTTGTTTATCAAAAATAAAGAGATATCAAAAAAAACTTTGGATGCATATCATGTACATGTTCGATCGATCCGCTCTAATAAAAAAATGTGGCATATCCTCGCAACCATATGCTTGTTAGGATAACTGACATATTTTCCAAAATATTAAGTATAATTTTTCCAACTCGAGCGAACCTTGATTTTGAGGAGTAGTTTTTTTTTTGGAAAAGGACACTGATCAACTCGAAGGGGATTAAAACTATTAAGAACAATTTATAAGGTCTACGCGGCATGCGCATGCCGTGTAGACTTTATAAACTTTATAAAACTATTAAGAACAATTCCATCATCGTATATTTTTGGTGAAGGGACCCAATTCTCCAAGAAAGGATTAATTAAAACCTCGTCTCCTAGTATTACGCCAGCTAATTTTTAGAAAATAGAACAAGATAACTACTGGTTTTTGCAAAAATACATATAACACTATGCATGCAATAGTAGTACACCACAATGACAATGGTGAAGGAAAATAAACATTTCCTTGTTAAGTATATGAGCATGTATTTGAAATTTGGGTTTCAGTGCAAAAATAAAGTTCGTTACTTTGGCTATATATATATTGGATATTGCATATGTAGATGTTCGTAGCATCTTTTGATCTAGTAGTAAAAACTTGTACCCTAAACTTTAATTGGGGACCAAAAAATGAAGGAGAATACGTTATTTAGTGTACTTGTTATTTGTTATCAGGGACGGTTCATGCTCAAAGTCGAATAAGTATCCGACTATATTTATAATATAATTAGTAGTTAAAATAAAAATATTAAACGTTAATTTGTTTACAGTGTTGCAAATTTGTAATAAAACAAATGTTAAATTAGTTTGGTATTTTAGATAGAATATCATGAGTTCGAAACTCTTTAGTTACAATTTAATTTTGTTTTTATTTTTATTTATATTTATCGAGCAATAAACAAAATTCGACACTTGAACATTCCGTCATACCGGACCGACACTGCCTGTGATGAGTATTGTCTATCTTGCAGGAAATGAGAAATCGCTGGTCTCTTTTTTCGCTTATGAAATGTTAAACGATGTTCTTCAAATCGATTATTTTAATGATAACAAAATTTGTAAAACATGATAAAAGCTCGTTTTGCGTACTAATCATTTATCGAGTGTGTCAAAGGTTCAAAATGATAGTATACGTAATTACGAAGCCATTGGTTCAAGCGGAACCTAAATCGGAGTTGGAACGAATTAGTTACGGGGTTTCGAAGTTTGTCGAGAAAACCGAAAATAACCCAGAACAACAAAAAACGACTGATCAACACAAAAACGATCGATCTATTATGTGAGTATTTCTTCTAGTAAGCTCAACCTAAAAACGACCGATCGCTACCCTAAAACGACCGATCGTTTTAGGCAGAATTTCTTCCAGTGAGCACAGATGAAAAACGACCGATCGTTTTACAGAAACGACCGATCGTTTCTGTAGAATTTCAAATTCCAGCTTTTAAGCTATTCCTGAAAATGGGGCGAACTGCTGCAAAACTGCATTGAATGAACTCAACAACCAGCAACGGTCTGAAATTAATTGCTGCACCTTTTGGCTCTACAAAAGCCCCAATATTCTTTGAAGAATATTATCCAAGTATTTCACAACTTTTAAGCAATTATTACTAAGAAATTCTTCAAGCTTATACTACTTATTTCTCACTTGTATTCATAAATATTCTCGATTATATTCTCATTGTAATCTTATAAACATCGAGATAATATTTGTTAGTGAGTGATCCATTCTTGTAAAAGAGTATTTTATAAACTCATTAGTGAGCGATTGATCGGGTAGAAGCTTTTCAAGCAAGTGTAGCTTAAAAGTTCTAGGCTTTTCATTCGGGATACTCATTAAGTGAGGGGGAGCTTAATCGGGTGATTAAGCTCGTTAGGTTGTAACCTTGCAACGAGATTTTAGTGAAACACTCGGAAGTGAAACTACCGAGGAGAGGACGTAGGCGCGTTTTGCCGAACCTCTATACATCTTGCGTTATTTCTTTCCCTTAACTTTTACTTTTCGTATTTACTTATCGCTTATATTTATTGCTTGCTTTGATTAATTTAGCGATAATTCGTTAACGAAAGAGTTTAGGTTATATAAACCACTAATTAACTTAGTTAATAACCCATAGATTTAATTCCGCGAAAAACGTACGAAAACCTTATTCACCCCCCTCTAAGGTTTAGACACCTACGGACCAACATTTGGTATCAGAGCTTAGCTATTCTATTTGCAAAAATCTAACGATTTTATAGTTTAAAGATCCGCTATGTCTTCGTACGCCGACTCTAAATCCATAACTAGGCCCCCATTCTTTGACGGTACTAACTATCCCTATTGGAGAGACCTTATGAAAAATTTCCTTTGTGGTTTTGAAATAGACCAATGGATAAGTATTAGTAAAGGCTATAGAACGCCTAGGAGAAATGGCGAAGATAAACTTGTAGAGGAACTAGATTCCGATGAACGCCTTGCGTTTTTCCTAAATTGTAGGGCTATGACTTCCATCACTTGTGCGCTCTCGCCTAGTGAATATGATAAGATTTCCGGTTGTGACACCGCTAAGCAAATGTGGGATAAGCTAGCTATTATGCACGAAGGAACTAGTCAAGTTAAGGACTCTAAAATTAGCATGCTTATTCATGATTATGAATTGTTTAAAGTTGAAGATGATGAGTCTATTGCTTCTATGTACACTCGTTTTACTAAAATTACTAATGATCTTAAAAGACTTGAAAAGGTATACTATAGCAAGGAGATGGTGACGAAAATCTTTTGAAGTCTTCCAAGGAAGTGGGAATCGAAAGTGACGGCTATACAAGAAGCCAAGGACATGAAAACACTTTCTCTCGACAACCTCATAGGATCCTTGAGCACTCATGAGCTAGATATGACGACTCGAAAATATGAGGATGACTCGAAAAAAAAGAAAGGCATCGCCTTCAAAGGCACAACAAATGACGATAGCGACAACGATTCCTCAAGTGAGGATGATGAAATGGCTCTCTTCGCCAAACGCTACAACAAGTTCCTAAGTTGGAAAAAGAAGGGTGGACAACGATTTCGGAAAAAGGAGTACAAGGGAGAGCCTTCCGACAAATCGAATAAAAAGGACGAAATCATTTGCTATAAATGTCACAAACCCGGACATATGCAAAACGAATGTCCCTTGAAGAAAAAGGACAAGTCCGTAAAGAAGAAGGAATACAATAAGGCATTCTTGGCCGCATGGGGGAGCGATGATGATAGCTCCGATAGCGACAATGAAGAAGTCGCAAATCTTTGTCTCATGGCTAGAGACGACGATACCGAGGATGTAAGCTTTCACTCCTCTAACTCTTCTATTTCTAGTGATGATGATCTTGATATAAATGATGTGTTAGCTTCCTTAGAAAAAGCTAGAGGTAAAAACAAATCTTTTAGAAAAATGTTAATTACTCTACAAGACGAACTCGAGAACTTAGCTATAACGAATGACTCACTCACGTCTAAAAATGCCGAACTTACCATAAAAAATGATAAGTTAGTTAAAGACCTTAGTTCATGTAAAACTAAGGCGGATAGCGCCGAACTTACTCTCGCTAAATTCACTAAGGAAAGTAAAATGCTAAGTACTATATTATCTTCTCAACAAGGCGCATATGATAAAACCGGTGTAGGATACAACCCACTCTTAGCGGCAAAGCATAAAAATCTATTTACCAAACAAGTGGCGAAAAATGAAAATAGACCACCTAGTTACTCCCGTAATAACAACTCGTACAAAAAGAACTTAGTTTATAATCGTTTTGTTAAACCTATATCGCATGTTAAATGTATTACTTGCAACCGTAGTGATCACTATGAAGATTACATATATTGCCCTAATAGGTATAAGGTTAATAGAAATGATTTGGTTTGGATTCCAAAGGGTCGAGACTCTAACCCTCAAGGACCCAAAAATGGATTAGGGTACCAATGATCGTTTTGTCTTGTAGGTATGCTTGAGATAAAAAATAAACGAGGACAAGTGGTTCTTGGATAGTGGATGCTCAAGACATATGACGGGAGACAAAACAAAATTTACTACGCTTGCACCTAAAGACGGAGGCTTTGTGACCTTCGGGGATAATAGCAAGGGCAAAATCATCGGTATTGGTAGTATCTCTAAACCATCTAATGTTGTTATTGATAATGTATTACTTGTTGATGGTCTTAAACATAACTTGCTTAGTATAAGTCAACTTTGTGATTTGGGTCACAAAGTCATTTTTGAAAAATCGCATTGCATTATTCATTGTATTTCGGATAATAAAACTATTCTCATGGGTCAAAGACAAAATAATGTCTATATGATTGATTTGAATAGTTCGGTGGATGATGAAGTTAAGTGTCTTGTTACTATCAACGACAATGGTTGGTTGTGGCATAGACGACTTGGTCATGCAAGCCTTGATTTACTTGCTAAGCTATCTAGTAAAGATTTGGTAATAGGTTTACCAAAAGCTCCTTATATAAAGGACAAACTTTGTCACGCTTGCCAATTAGGCAAACAAACAAAGATTTCTTTTAAGTCTAAAAATATTATTTCTACTACTCGTTGTTTGGAGCTCATTCATATGGACTTAGTTGGCCCCTCCCGGACACTTAGTCTTGGCGGGCGTGCATATGCTTTCGTCATGGTTGACGATTTTAGTCGCTTTACTTGGGTAATGTTTTTAACTCATAAGCATGAAGCATTTAGAGAATTCTCTATTATTTGCAAAAAGCTTCAAACACGTAAGGGTTATATGATCAAAAGTATCCGAACCGATCATGGTAAGGAATTTGAGAATACTCCATTTCAAACTTTTTGTGATGAAAATGGTATTGATCATAATTTTTCGGCCCCTCGTACGCCCCAACAAAATGGGGTAGTTGAGAGGAAGAATAGAACCCTAGAGGAAATGGCACGGACCATGCTTTGCGAAAATAATTTGCCAAAGTATTTTTGGGCCGAAGCCGTAAATTCCGCTTGTTATATTTTAAATAGAGCCTTAATTAGGCCCATATTAAAAAAGACACCTTACGAATTATGGAATGAGCGAAAGTCCAATATTTCTCATTTACGTGCATTTGGTTGTAAATGCTATGTTCATAATAATGGTAAGGATAATCTAGGAAAATTCGATGCTAAGTCCGATGAAGGTATTTTCGTCGGATATGCAATATCGAGTAAAGCTTATAGAATTTTTAATAAAAGAACTTTATTGGTGGAAGAGTCGGTACATGTTTCGTTTGATGAGAATTTACCGACGATTGATAAGCCTTTAATTGTTCATAATATTAATGATAATATTTTTCATAAAGCATCTTCTTCAAATCATGGTGCATCTAGCTTAGAGTCTACGCCTAGTATAGAGGTTGAACCCCGTGTTGATGAAGTCGCCATAGATATAATTCAAAAGGACTTAGAATCTAGTGTACACATTCATGAGGATTTGCCTCAAGAATGGCGATATGCCAATCACCATCCGCAAGATTTAATTTTGGGTAACCCGGGAGAAAGGGTGCTTACACGTTCTTCTTTAAGAAATATAGTTAATCATTTTGCATTTTTGTCTCAATTAGAGCCCAAGAACATTCATGAAGCGGAACTCGATGAGAGTTGGGTATTAGCTATGCATGACGAATTAAATCAATTCGAACGTAGCAACGTATGGACCTTAGTACCTAGACCGCGTGAGAAAACCATTATAGGTACAAAATGGATATTTCGTAATAAGATGGATGAATCCGGGGTAGTCATTAGAAATAAGGCTAGACTAGTAGCTCAAGGGTATAACCAAGAAGAAGGCATCGATTTCGATGAAACTTACGCACCCATAGCTAGACTAGAAACCATTAGAATGTTGCTTGCTTATGCTTCTTTTAAACGTTTTAAATTATTTCAAATGGATGTTAAAAGTGCCTTTTTAAACGGCTTTATAAATGAGGAAGTTTATGTAAAACAACCACCCGGTTTTGAAAATCACGCATTTCCCGATCATGTTTACAAACTTCGTAAAGCACTTTATGGTTTAAAACAAGCACCCCGGGCTTGGTATGAAAGACTTAGTAAATTTTTGATCAAAAAGGGTTTTTCTCGTGGTACTTTAGATACTACTCTTTTTATTAAAAAGGATGGAAAAGACATGCTTTTAATTCAAATATATGTTGATGATATTATTTTCGGTGCTACTAATGCTCGCATGTGCGAGGAGTTTTCTAAGTGTATGCAAGGTGAATTCGAGATGAGCATGATGGGTGAACTCACATACTTTCTTGGATTGCAAATCAAACAAACAAAGGACGGAATTTTCGTCAATCAAGCCAAATACACGAAGGACTTGCTCAAACGGTTCAACATGAGCGATGCAAAGCCGCTAGGAACTCCGATGAGTCCGGCAACAAAACTAGACAAGGATGAATCGGGTAAAAGCGTGGACCAAAAGCTCTATAGAGGTATGATTGGATCCCTCTTATATTTAACCGCAAGTAGACCCGATATCATGTTTAGTGTTTGCTTGTGTGCTAGGTATCAATCTTGCCCTAAAGAATCGCATGTTATAGCCGTTAAGCGCATTTTTAGATATCTAGTAGGTACATGTAATTTAGGATTGTTTTATCCGCATGATACTTCTTTTGAATTGCTTGGCTATTCCGACGCCGACTTTGCCGGTTGTCGATTAGATAGAAAGAGTACTAGTGGCACTTGCCATTTCTTAGGAAACGCCTTAGTTTCTTGGCATAGCAAGAAACAAAACTCGGTTGCGCTTTCTACGGCGGAGGCGGAATACGTCGCCGCGGGAAGTTGTTGCGCACAAATCCTTTGGATGCGTCAACAACTAAACGACTTTGAATTATCTTTCGATAGTGTGCCTATTTTATGTGATAATACTAGTGCTATAAATCTTTCGAAAAATCCGATCCAACACTCTCGCACTAAACATATTAATTTACGTCATCATTTTTTAAGGGATCATGTCCAAAAAGGGGATATTACACTTGAATATATAAGCACCAATAGGCAATTAGCCGATATTTTCACAAAACCCTTTAATGAGGAACAATTTTGCTTTATTCGCCGAGAGTTAGGCATGTTTGATGTGTGATATATACATATATATATATATTTGATTGATTTTATATATATTTAAGTATTTTTACATTTTCTATGCCAAATCAGTGTCGAAAAGTGCAAAAAATTCATGTTCTGTAACCCAGTTACAGTCGATCGATCGTGTGTAAAAACGACCGATCGTTTTCATACAGTCGACCGATCGTTCCTTCAAAACGACCGATCGTTTTTAACGTGGACTCACTGGAACATTTTGGTTCTTTTCCGACCGATCGAAACACAAAACGACCGATCGTTTTGTCTGTTTTTAGTTTTAAAACCCTTCTTCAAACCCTAATTCAAATCAATTCAAATCATTCACACAATATCTCTCTCTCAAAATTCGCCCACTCCTCTCCAAATCACCAAATAATCCCAATTTTTTTTATCCAAATCAATCAAAAATGGTTCGTACAAAGAAAGTCTCACTCAACCTCGTTGATGAGCATGAGGACGAGATCGTGCCTCCACCCACTCGTCGTCCGGCTATTCCTCGTGCCCCACGCACCGGCTCATCCACCACTTCTCGCTCCGGCCCTCTACCTCCTCTCTATCCACCCGAGATGGGTAAAAGAGGTATATTGTCTAACTTCACTCTAGACATGCCTTTATTCCGAGAACGATTTCCCGCTCTCATGATCGATTTAAGTTTTTACAAACTCGATACTATCCTCACTCTTAAAGAGCCCTTTTACAAGGAAAATGTCTATGAATTTTATCATCACCTAGTTCTCGATAGGGATAATGATGACGCACTCCGCTTGCGTTCATCGTTTAACGGACAACATTTCGTTTACGGTGTAGACCGTCTACGAACCCTTTTACGCCTAGATAGCGACGGTATATATGAGTCTAGTGAAGAACTATGTGAGACTCTCGAGATTGATAACTTTAACGATCTCAAGGATGAATTTTTTCATCCCAACCACCAAAATCGCTCCAACAAAGCCCATGGCCTTCTCTTTAAAAACAAACTAGCCTACCACATCCTCTCTCACATAATCCTCCCACATACCTCAAATTTCACGGATGTTACCAATGAGTACATCTTTCTTTTGGGATGCATCCATCATCGAGTCCGACTTGACTTTGCATCCCTCATTTTCTTTAAGATGGACTCGCTTAAAACAAAGTCCAAGAATGGGTTACCTTACGGTGCCCTAATTTCGGCCATTTTGAAGGACCTAAATCTCGTTCCCGGTGGAACATTGTTCAAAAATAAGGATAAGCACATTTGGGACACTTCCTATCTTTCCCAAATGTCCATAAAATTCCACAATACCGACAAGTCCATAACTTGGTCCGGTAAGCGGGTATCCGGCCCCGACTATGCTCCTCTTTCCCCCGAAGAGGAAGAATACGTCGGCCCTAAACTGACACCTCAAGCCGCTCGTGAGGAATTCTCCTCCGAGTCTCTCCCTCCCACCGATATCCCTACCTCCTCCCGTCCCTCTCGAGGTCGCGGAAAAGCTAAAGTAGGATCTTCGACTCTTCCTCCGCGCACCGAACAATTCTACAACGATCTTTATATTGATCAATATCGGAATGCGCAACTTCAACGTCGCATGTTTCGCTCCATGCATCCTAGTCAAGAAGATATGGACGAAATCGATAGGTTAAGCAATGAGCAACGGGCGAGGTTCCATGGCTATTTTCCTGACTTTGCCGGTCATAAAAATGACAAAGACGAAGAGGATGATGCGACTTCCCACCGCGACTAGGCGGATTTATCTTTTTCGTGTTTTTTGATGATGTCAAAGGGGGAGAAATACCTCTCTCTTTTGTCTTTGCGTTGTATTTATATTATTTCCTTTTTAAGTTGAACAAGTTGTTTTTTTTTATGTAATAAATAGAAAACGGTTTTACTTGGTTATTATGATGCGTTTCTTCTCATATTGCTCTTATTTATATGGCATTGTGTGATTGCTTTTTAAAATATGCGTTTGTATCTTATTTGATATTATTGCTTTTTGGCGCACATAGATTGCTAGTTGATTGGGTTATATACATTGCTTTTCATTTGTGGCATTTGACCATTTTTAGGCAAAACTATGGCCAAATTTTCGCTTGCATATAGACCTTCGTAATCCCTAATCGTTTAGCATTGTTTTAACGTCTTTTTAAAATCGAATGTTATGACATTTACTTGCTTTTTCTCTAAAAAACTTGTATCCAAGTAAAGCGTCATCTATACATTTCGGTTATACTTGTTTAAACAAAAAGAGCTTTTAGTATGTTGAAGTCAATATTTTGTCATCATCAAAAAGGGAGAGATTGTTGAACGATGTTCTTCAAATCGATTATTTTAATGATAACAAAATTTGTAAAACATGATAAAAGCTTGTTTTGCGTACTAATCATTTATCAAGTGTGTCAAAGGTTCAAAATGATAGTATACGTAATTACGAAGCCATTGGTTCAAGCGGAACCTAAATCGGAGTTGGAACGAATTAGTTACGGGGTTTCGAAGTTTGTCGAGAAAACCGAAAATAACCCAGAACAACAAAAAACGACTGATCAACACAAAAACGATCGATCTATTATGTGAGTATTTCTTCCAGTAAGCTCAACCTAAAAACGACCGATCGCTACCCTAAAACGACCGATCGTTTTAGGCAGAATTTCTTCCAGTGAGCACAGATGAAAAACGACCGACCGTTTTACAAATTCCAGCTTTTAAGCTATTCCTGAAAATGGGACGAACTGCTGCAAAACTGCATTGAATGAACTCAACAACCAGCAACGGTCTGAAATTAATTGCTGCACCTTTTGGCTCTACAAAAGCCCCAATATTCTTTGAAGAATATTATCCAAGTATTTCACAACTTTTAAGCAATTATTACTAAGAAATTCTTCAAGCTTATACTACTTATTTCTCACTTGTATTCATAAATATTCTCGATTATATTCTTATTGTAATCTTATAAACATCGAGATAATATTTGTTAGTGAGTGATCCATTCTTGTAAAAGAGTATTTTATAAACTCATTAGTGAGCGATTGATCGGGTAGAAGCTTTTCAAGCAAGTGTAGCTTAAAAGTTCTAAGCTTTTCATTCGGGATACTCATTAAGTGAGGGGGAGCTTAATCGGGTGATTAAGCTCGTTAGGTTGTAACCTTGCAACGAGATTTTAGTGAAACACTCGGAAGTGAAACTACCGAGGAGAGGACGTAGGCGCGTTTTGCCGAACCTCTATACATCTTGCGTTATTTCTTTCCCTTAACTTTTACTTTTCGTATTTACTTATCGCTTATATTTATTGCTTGCTTTGATTAATTTAGCGATAATTCGTTAACGAAAGAGTTTAGGTTATATAAACCACTAATTAACTTAGTTAATAACCCATAGATTTAATTCCGCGAAAAACGTACGAAAACCTTATTCACCCCCTCTCTAAGGTTTAGACACCTACGGACCAACATGAAATATCTGGCCTCATCTTCCCTCTCTATAAGCATATTGTTTTATGTTATACTAGTAATCATAATCCACGTGTTGTGTGTGTGACACGTAATGACATAAATATGATACAGCATAAATAAATTTAACATTTTCAAAAGGTTTGTAAAAATAATGAAATGAATATCGTAAAAATATAATGTTTTATTGTTATAGTAATATAAAAATATATGTATAATGATTTGTTTGTGAGATAATTGATATGTGTGGAAAAAGAGAATATTTATTTATTTAACTTGCATTAATGTGTTTAGTAATTAAAAAAAAAATATATGAGTATTTTTGAAAAATAATAATTAAATTAGACAGAGTCATTTCACTTGAATTGTTTTATTTAATTAAAAAAAAAGTATATGAGTATTTTTGAAAAAAAATAATTAAATTAGACAGAGTCATTTCACTTGAATTGTTTTATTATAATAGAATGATACTTCTAGTAGGTTAAAGCATTCTTATTGTTCTAAAGATAGTATCTGAATGAGGTTGGATTTTTATACTACACTTTTTCTGAAAAAACGCACAAACCGTACATTTAATTTACGGTTTACAGAAAATATATACAAACCGTACATTTAACCGTACATTAAATGTACGGTTTTCATGTATTTTTTTTTTTTTTTTTTTTTTTTGTAATTTCAATTTGTAAAATAGGAAAAATATATAAAATATGCAAATTCATAATTCACTTAGCTATATATAATTGTTTGTTGTTTGTTTATATTAATTATAGAAATTATAATAATTGTTGATATTTGTCCCATTTTTTGCAACTGTTCGGAAAGGAAGCAAGCAACTGTTCGGAAACGAAGCAAGCAACTGTTCGGAAAAAATTTCGAACGGGGCGTTGCCCCGCACCCCGCCCGCTGACCTGGCAGCGGGACCCCAGCCAGGGGCTCTCGCCCCTTGGACCCCCGCCAGGGGCTCTGCCCCTAGGACCCCGCCAGGGGCTCTGCCCCTTGGAACCCCGCCAGGGGCTCTGCCCCTAGGACCCCGCCAGGGGCTCTGCCCCTTGGAACCCCGTTTCAATTATTCATATTCAATTATACGTTGGCTCGACGAGCGTGCACTCCGCACTTCCCTAACTCGTTTCCGAGTTTAACGCATTATTGTAAATTAGGGTTTAGGGTTTGTAATTTAGGGTTTAGGGTTTAGGGTTTGTAATTTAGGGTTTAGTGTTTACGGTTTAGGATTTAGGATTTAGGGTTTAGTGTTTAGGATTTAGGGTTTAGGGTTTAGGGTTTGTAATTTAGGGTTTTTAATTTAGGGTTTAGGGTTTAGGGTTCAGGGTTTAGGGTTTGTAATTTCAGCAATATTGGTCTAAATCTTTCATCTGTAATATACACCTTAGTATCTGTATTAGGTGCGACAGTATCTGTATTAGTATCTACACCTTGTTCAGTCTTAATAGGATTCCTAACCATTTTTGTGGCTGTTAATATCGTGCGTTGGTGATCAAGGGTTAAAACATTATCCCACCAACCGCGTAATTGACCGGCAAAGCCAGCAACAATGAATTCAGCAATTTGGTAATCGGTGTTATTAGCACCTAAACATACTGTAGAATACATAGTCATTCTATGTAACATAACCATAATTTGGTATTCTGTCATACCATCAATATTGCATTCATGAATGGTTGTAGCACTAAAACTAGTAAAAATATTACCACCTTCTTCTTCATAAAGAAGATCTTGTGGACTCGGTCGAGAATAATAATGCTTCATAGGGGCAGTTGGAACTGATTTTCTGCCAAAAGGAGTGGATTTTCCAAAGACATTTTGATTAACACTAGCCTGTTGTTCTGGAGTATCCATAGCTAAAAGTTGTTTTTCAAAACTATTTATATGATCGATATCATCCGAGTTTTCTGATAAAACAGTTATATTTTTACCTTTCCCAATATTCAGGTTTTCTAGTTGCTGAGTTAGCAAATTAATTTAGGGTTTAGTGTTTAGTGTTTAGGATTTATGGTTTAGGGTTTAGGGTTTAGGATTTAGGGTTTAGGGTTTGTAATTTAGGGTTTTTAATTTAGTGTTTAGGGTTTAGGGTTTAGGATTTAGGGTTTGTATATTACAGATGAAAGATTTGGACCAATATTGCTGAAATTACTAAACCCTAAACCCTAAACACTAAACCCTAAACACTAAATTAAAAACCCTAAATTACAAACCCTAAACCCTAAATCCTAAACACTAAACCCTAAACCCTAAATCCTAAACACTAAACCCTAAACCCTAAATCCTAAATTACAAACCCTAAACCCTAAATTACAAACCCTAAACTGTTGGTGATTTTAGTATCATCAATGTATTTTAGTAGTAATGTGATTTATTATAGGCCGATGCAATAATGCGTTAAACTCGGAAACGAGTTAGGGAAGTGCGGAGTGCACGCTCGTCGAGTCAACGTATAATTGAATATGAATAATTGAAACGGGGTTCCAAGGGGCAGAGCCCCTGGCGGGGTCCAAGGGGCAGAGCCCCTGGCGGGGTTCCAAGGGGCAGAGCCCCTGGCGGGGTCCAAGGGGCAGAGCCCCTGGCGGGGTCCTAGGGGCAGAGCCCCTGGCGGGGTTCCAAGGGGCAGAGCCCCTGGCGGGGTCCTAGGGGCAGAGCCCCTGGCGGGGTTCCAAGGGGCAGAGCCCCTGGCGGGGTCCTAGGGGCAGAGCCCCTAGCGGGGTCCAAGGGGCGAGAGCCCCTGGCTGGGGTCCCGCTGCCAGGTCAGCGGGCGGGGTGCGGGGCAGCGCCCCGTTCGAAATTTTTTCCGAACAGTTGCTTGCTTCCTTTCCCAACAGTTGCTTGCTTCCTTTCCGAACAGTTGCTTCCTTTCCGAACAGTTACAAAAAATGGGACAAATATCAACAATTATTATAATTTCTATAATTAATATAAACAAACAACAAACAATTATATATAGCTAAGTGAATTATGAATTTGCATATTTTATATATTTTTCCTATTTTACAAATTGAAATTACAAAAAAAAAAAAAAAAAAAAAAAAAAAAAAAAAATACACACAAACCGTACATTAAATGTACGGTTTGTATATATTTTCTGTAAACCGTAAATTAAATGTACGGTTTGTGCGTTTTTTCAGAAAAAGTGTAGTATAAAAATCCAACCTCAATGGG